>JASMMZ010000006.1:1479066-1550495 GCA_038502455.1 Anisogramma anomala
ATAATCATAATCATAATCATAATAATAATCATAATCATAATCATAATCATAATCATAATCATAATCATAATCATAATCATAATCATAATCATAATCATAATCATAATCATAATCATAATCATCATAATACTAATAATACCAGTTCGCGTCGTTTTGAAAAAAAAAACATGATCAAGCCGTTGATTTTGCGAAGGTGTATAAAATAATCAATAGGTATAAATCTATTTTTTTTTCTCTAAACCTTTTTATTCGAAGTGAATGAGCACTTTGTTTTGGACATACTCTAATAAATACAAATCATGAAAAAGGATATTCTTAGAAAATTCTCGGTCGAAAACGATATCATATACTATCTTTGAGATAATTAGAACGGGTCTAAGTATAGAGTCCCTTAAACCTGTGATATTTCTGAGAAAAGGATCCGTTACAATACCATTAATATCAGAAATAATTCGGCAGCATTTAACAATATAATAATTCCTCTACTGAAAACCTATTATAACTTTATAACTAGGATTTTTCATACATTTTATAAAATCATTTGCGACTAACGCTTTTCTCATTAGTTTCATAATAATGGAAGGTGTCGATAATATCTGATTAGTTTATCATGACTTATTACAACTACGTTTATAAAGTTCTATCGCTTTAATTACGGTGTGTTTCAAAGGGTTAAAAGGTATTGTAATACATAAAACATTAGAAATAGTTATTAAACAGGGTTTCATTAGCGTCCAATACGGTAGGGGGACGATTAGGCGATCTATTTAGGATTTTGTACCGTTTTTTACCTTAAATATAGAATCCGCCTTACCAAGTGGTAAATTATCCTCGATCCTCTTTCGTTATATACAGAAAATTTTTAACACCCTTTTACACAATGGTTTTATATAAAAAATGCGGCGTTTAAAAACTTACCAAAGCTTATTCTCCTCAGTCAAAGGTTTATTATTGGGAAATGTGATAATGATTTGATATTAAACGAATATTGAAGGCTTTGTAGACCTCAATTACGACGCTCTTTAACGCTTCCCACAGTTCCAGATTCTTTATATAATTTATATATCTGATTTTATTAGCTTTTACTCTGTTGTATTATTATATATGTTGACTACGTATTGTTCCTCACGGTCTCGAGTGTCCTAAATATGAAGACCTTGAGATTTAAATACAACGTATAGAGGATAAATCAATACGCCGCTGATAAAAAAATTATTTTGTACCCCCGAAAGTGTGCATTTTTTCGTATTATTGGACGCTGGAGTATAGCTAAATTTACAAAAGGAGGCAACCAATTCGTCATTTTCGCTATAAAACTAGTTTATCCGGTTATAAACCCCGGTTTAAACATGAAAATCTTCAATATGCGATAACTAAAATTTGAATTTGATTGAGCCTTCGTAGGGCGAATATAGGTCGGCAAATATATAACGAGAACCCCAAAAGTCCTACAACATTCTAAAGAATCTTCCTATATAAGACACAGGCCCCTGATACAACTCTCCCTAACAGTTATTGCTACTATAATTATACCTATACTCATTTATTACGCCGAATGATGGTATTCTAAACGTGGGTAAACAAACTTCGAAAAAAAGATTATAATTTCTTTAATTACCTCGGGGGAAACAGTCTCCCCTTTTTATAAAACTTTGCTCAATGCTATCGTTTTTAGAACCGCTATCCTATCTTCCTGCAAAATGGATTTAAAATAAAACGTTTACGATTCGCCTTTCGTTAAAGATTATCAACGTCTAATACCCTTTTTTGACGTATTACAACATCGTTTATTACTCCGCCGTTAAAAACTACATCATAAAACCTTTCAATTTTGATAGCAGATACAAATGGATCTGACTACCTTATATTCGTATTTAAACGGGTTACACTATTTAGTACAATAATAGTTATAACCTTTTACCTTTCAGACAATTTTGAAAACCTTCAATAATCAAGTTATATGAATCGTAAGATGATTGAGTCTTAATTACGTTGACTGAAATCAAACTGTGAGTTTTCAACCTTTTTTCGACCTATACTATTACCGCTACGGTTTTTTCCACATTTTTCCGAATATCTGACAAACAAATAATGTATATAAATTACTGATTCAACCTTAAAGGATTGGAATGCCAAACTCGTCATGGAATATACCACAGTATTTACGGACAAATCGAAACAACTTTTGAATGGATAAAGATATGTTAGATACAGTCACGTATTTTTCCATAAGAGTCACTTTATAATAAAATAAGTTAGTAAAATTTACCCTATTACTTACGTTTTAGATAAGAAGATTATAAAAACATTGGGAGGTTTAGAGGCGTCTACCCGTATCGTAATAAAGGAGATGAAGATATAAGTTAATAGTATCTCCTTTATTTGAAGCTTGAAAAAGACTTAATTATCGCGAATATTGACGTCAAGTTTTCCACCCGCTTTTACGACGACAATTAACCTTTTACCAGCGAAATTAAATTCATATCATGGTTACGGATGAAGTTTATCGGAAATGAATGGTAAGCCTAGAAACAAATTCAACTATTCATTTAATATAAACGTTAGAAACGTATATACACGATTAAAACTAAATCAAAATTTGGCAAATCCCCGTATATAAGCCCCTCTCCGCTTTTTTTTTCATTACATCCTTTATTGTATCAGTTTTTGGCGATAAAATACTATTACAGATATTTTACTTTATATTGTTTATATATTAAATCCCTTAATACGAAGACGTTACGCTTGATACGACAAATAACATGGCTCCACCCACTTGATATACTACTTAGCCTCCCTAACAATCTAGAAGATTTTATAACAACCCGTTAGAAAGCTCTTAAATGAGCGGGTACATAAAACCTACATGTGAAGAGTCCTTTTGGACCTTGGAAACTTCCGGGCCTATTCACTTGTTACGAAATATTATTCTAAAAAAAGAAGAAAAGAGAAATTATAACTTTAAAGGTCTTATAGTTTCACCCGCTATTAATAATAACATCATACAACCCTAGACAGTACTCGCGTTTTATATCAACCGACCTCAACAAATATAATAACCGACCAAAAGCCTTATCATTCTAACAAATTTACCACGATTGCTATTTGAACTATTATAACTATTGCCCGCTGAGCCCGAACTTACCGTCAAGGTGAGGTAAAACCTGGGAAGAAATTGGAGGCGACGGCGGACCCGACGGTAAAAGGGACGGCAAAAATGAGTTAGTTTTTGATAAAATCCATATTCCTACCGTCAATATTGTCGCCTTCGTTACCGTCGACCCCAGCCCTGCCGGTTGCAAAGCTTCGCCTCTCTAATAATAAGAGGACCGTGACTTGGGCCGCACCACCCTTTGCCGCCTTAATAACGACAAATAAAAGCTTCTGAATGGCGGTTAAACGCCTCAATGGTGCCTTAACATCAATATAGGCGTGATAAGTAATTAAAAACCCGGCACCGTTGGCGTCGTCGAATATATACCCATCTTTACGTTGAATTATGAGTAGTTATTAACATTGAATCCCTTTACATAAATTAAATACGTATATTAGGGCTTATTCGAAAATAAAGTGCATATTTAACGTTTAACCCCCACTTTTCGATATTAATACCATCGTTAACACCCGTAAAAAGGGATCGAACGTAACCCGTGAAAATTTGTACCCCACACAGTAAAACGGAGCTAATAGAGTCCGCGTAAATCAGGGCGGCGGATGAAAAGAATGTAGGAAAAAAGTGGGGATTCGGTTAAGGCACGCTTAATCCTTTTCGAAATCAGAGGCTCCCCTACGAAAGTTCGAGCGCGATAGTATTAAACATGAAAAGCTTCTTCTTGACATAAAGTTAATATTATTTATATTAATAGAAGGTATCTAAGTATTATATACGAAGGGAAAGAATATATATAGTTACATAAAGATACTGAATAACTTGGGAAATAGTTTGTTAATATATACGAGAAGGTTTAAAATCAAGTAATACACTAATAATTGGTCCCTTTTGTTTATTTGGGGGACGAGACTTATGGGACGCCACGTATATATAAGTCCTACAATAATAACCCTATATAATAATAATATGTAATATATACGTGCCACTTTTACACGTTTTACTTCCACTTTTTACATAGGCTTTTTTTTATCTTTCTGTTTTACAAGGTCCATTTCTCAATAACGCATATGATTGAATACCTAGCTTAAGTAGAGGCAGGGCAGGGACTAAAAATACCGCGTTTCACGGTTCGACTAGGATTACAATTTACATTCCTATGGGTCACTAAGCTGTAACGCACCCTAGAGCATTAATTAAAGTGATAGCACAGAGACTTGGAGGTTTTTATCGATCTACAGAAAATTAGAGTTTCGACTCCTTTCTCTGTTATCTAAAGGATAATTTCGTAGCAGCCAATGTTATACTTCATAGATGGCAGTGCCTGGTGATGAAAAAATACGAAAAACTCCGTATTATTATAGTCGTAAATAAGGAAAGTAATTGGATAAAAAATTTTTTACCAGTGGAGCTAGAGTACTATAAAACTAATTGAAACTGTTTATATCCGAGGGCGACTTGGTGAATTTGTCATTGTAATATATCCTTTTCGCTGCCGTTGTTTTATCAGCTGATTAGTAACGAGAAAAGAAATATTATATTGCCTATTCGTTTGTTTGAAAGATCTTTATCGATACTTTCCTCGATATAAAGTTTGACGTAAGTTATATAGAATATCGTAGAACTATTAGTAATTTAAACAAAGACTTTTGGGTTGGCAATCTTTCAAATCTTAAACAACTTATCCCATTTGTCTACCTTTTGTCATAGTAGGATTTTTCTTTATAATATTAAAGTTAACACGTCGATTGTCGTAAAGCTGTTACTAGTGTTAAAGGTATTATTGAATAAATACTTGGTAAAGTCCCTCTATGGTTTCTTTATTGTTTTACCGTATGCTGTAATCCTTTATGTAGTGCTTACTAGTAGTGAAAATTTACTCTTCAAACGATAATATGCTTTAAAAACTAGTAGCGTTAACTTCAAGCTACTATGTCCCACAATTTTATTCAAATCCTGTACCTTTTTTTTAAAACTTTTCTTTCAATCTATAAATATTTTAATCTTCAAAGTAAAAATATTATACGTTTCAAGAAGTGATATATATAACCTTTCAAACTTTCCGTGGCTTACTAGGCTTTAAACAATTGTTATTTAAATTAAATACCCATTATTTTGGCGTAGGTTTAGAATGTTGTCGTAATAAAACTAGTGTTAATATCATGGATAATAGTGTTTAGTAACATTATATACGTATCGATCCACAGAATCTTGAATGCTTTCCAGGTATCTTTTCTCAACAGTGACTTGAAGAACTTGGTGCTATAGAAAGAGGTTTCCGAGATTATAATACGAAAAAAAGGTTTGTAGTCCAAATAGAAAACCTTGGAAAAAACCAGAAAATTAAAGTTTTTATTGTTCTTAAAATAAAATTTAAACCTCTTAGAGACTTGGTCATATGTTTGACAATAGTAGCGAAACTCTTTAATAGCCTTGAATGCAAAGTATTCTACATTTTTATACCTTATGCACATAAAGACTTTGTGCAACTTGTCGATGGTTTGGTAATCACAGCGTCGGTATAACTAACATATTTTAGACTCCGTCAAGGTTATAACCGTTACCTCTAGTCCCTTAAGATCAAACTACAAGTGTCTTGACTTGAAGACAAAAGGGAACCTTCGGCCTTCCTTAACCAGTCTATCAATGTTAACTTCGAAGTTAACGTTCAATATCTTTTTTTTCTTCGAGAACAGGAGTAGTAGGGTAGCGGATTCGAGGATGTGAAAGTTAATTTATTGAATAACTATTTAAACAGTTGTTGGTACCAACAACGATGTATTTGTACCTAGGCCGAAGCTAACTTTGGCTTTGCCAGTATTTTTACGATTATTTTCATAGCGATAATACTCTCCCATAGTAATATAATGTACTGCTTATAGCCTTTTATTAGGTATCTTATTGCCCTCGAGTATAGAAAGATAGCTTAAAACGTGTGTTTCGTATAACCATTACGAAAATTAAAAGTATATAAGGGGTTTAAGGCTCGATTTTTATAGTGAATACAAAGGTTTTTATCTATTAGGCAGTATAAAATGCGTGGTTAGTTAGTTACTGAATTACATTACAAGTTTTATTCTCTTAACAAATAACCAGATTCAATACTCTATTCTTATTGTTTAATGAGTCTTCTCTTTGACACTCTACGGCAAAATTGAACTAATTCTTTTTTAAATTAGTAAGGTATTATGTGTAATATATCTTCTATTGTTTATTTAGTTCATTAATAGTGTAAACACTTCGTCAATGACTAGATTTATCACAAATCTAACAGTTATTATCATCATTATAAAGATATTGCTTACGATCAATATAGTAGCTTAAGTCATATTTATGTTGTTATCGCTTATATTGAGCTCAGTGGAAAAGCTTCGCACCAGGTTTTATACGTTAAAACCCTCCGTATTTACGGTTGATATAATACTTATTTAAAAGATTTTCTTTATTTCAGTTGGGTAACCGTAAGCTTAGGGGGATATAGGAATTTAGTTTGTCGTAAAAGTTATTGAATTTCTAACGAGGGATTCAATCTGATTAAAACAGCCTTTATAAGTGGTATTTTGACGTTGTTAGTCGCATTGAAACTCTTTAACTTCGGTAATAACCGCTCGAACCTATTTTGGAAATTTAGCCTCGCTAACTAATAGTTTTTGTATAATTTGTTAATATTACATTAATTGATAAAATGACCTGTTAAAATATTCATTGGTATATGCTCCTCTTTCTTTTTAGTTATTATCTTCGTTTATCGCTTCGTGACCTAATTTGTATAGTATTGTGGTAGGTGGACATTATATTCGCAATTACATCTCATCCCGTTATACATTTTACCGAAGTTGTATACCTTGATGAAAAATGTGAGGTAATATTTATTTGCGTAACCCGTGAGTATTTCTGAATATAGTGAGTATAAACCTCATGATTGAGCCTCTATTTATTTGCGGATGTTGAGGAACGATATCATATTTGAATTATGTAGATTGTAAGGTTTTCCGTTGTATCTTTTCGTATTATTATAAATTTTAGCGAAAAAGGTAAGGATTTTAGAATTGATATCAACTAACTTTACCTGCGTAAGGGTTTGGTTACGATAATTTTCCTAGTTATCTATAGTGTTTTTTGCTTACTCAAGTTTTTAACTCTTCAAGTCGCAGTTATAAGGGTAGTTACCAATCGTCTATCTTGAGGAATAAAATCCTGTGATAGGAACTGTAGTAGATTTACGTGTATAAGCGTACCTTTCTAGGTTTTGTGTAGTTACGCCATACAAAACTTCACCTTAAAGAAAGCTTTAACAATTTCAACCATCTTTCTTAATTAAACTTTCAAGATCGACATCATTCATTCCTTGTACCTCATTAACAATCGTTATTTTACGTGCTCTTCTGCTACAGAACACGTATTCTGCGCTACCACGAGCAGCTACTGGATTAATTAGTAGATTAAAAGGTTCTTTATTCCTGGAGTGCAAATATCAGTTTCCCAAAGGGTTAATGATTGAGTGTAATCGAGGATTAAGGGTTGATACCTTTAAAAATATATCGAAACGTTTGAAATCGTCTTTAATACCCTTTAATTTTCTTTGTAAGACTTAATGTTAATAATGTTAAGGGTAACCCTCAAATTATATCAACTTAAAAAAAGTCTTTGCCAGTCCGTTCATAATTTTATCTGGAATAAAGATACATTTTTTTCAAATATCTATCTCGAACTTGGCTTTAACGGCTTTATAGAACGCTTTACACATATAGAAGAGTCAGTTACTAAAAATATACGAAAGTTTTGAAACGTGAAAGTATTACAGATAAACTTGTCACCAGCGTTTTGGTTGAGAATGTATTGGTTAACAAAGTTTTTTAAGAGCTCTTTAGTGGATGTTTATCAATATGTCTCCTCTAGAGGTCTTCATTATATTTTTTGACTAAAAGGGGTTTCAAAAGATTAATATATCTTCTTCACTCCTAATCATTTTTCATCGTAACATTTTAGCTCGCAATTTAACGTTAGATTTGGTTGAGTAGAAACTTAACTCTTTACTCGTAGGTATTTGACGATTTTGATACTGTATAACGTGATTATTGAATACTATTTGAATATTTTAATGTTTTCGTTTAGCGTAACTATTTAAACTTATTTAGTGATAAATCCAATTGACGATCATAACATGAAGGGGTAAAAATGAATATAAAACGTAAGGTTTGGTATTATTGATTATTGATCGTTAAAGATGTTATTTGACATAATTTGTTTGAAGTTCAGCGGTTTACGGTCGTAGTAATAGCAGCAACTTAACTGTTTATTTATTGAAGGGATTTTGGCAAATTGCTAATCTCTTTTTATAGATAGAAAACTTTAGTGATTATGTGTTACTTCTAAGTTTGGCATACTGTAGCTAGTCTGCACACTAATTTATGTGGCCAATTTCTTGGTATGTGCCCTAACCTGAAGTGGGTACCTACTATACTTAACTTGTAGTCAATACAATCGATCCCATAAACTATATAGTTGATTTTCAGTCAATAAAATCAACTTACAGTTAGTTTAGGAGACTTTTCTATACTGTATTTCACTGCTGTTCCAATAGATATTCCTTCATTCGATATAATATTGTTTTTTTTGAAATAGTAGTTAATTGTAATATAGTTTAATCCACTTATACCTATAGTTAGTTGATTTTACTGACGGGAAATTGACTGCAGTTTGTGGAATTAACTATATTGACTGCAAGATGAGTGCAGGAGGTGCCTACTTTAGACTCGGGGATGGGTCAAGGAATTGGACATTAAAATTAGTGTACGAACCAACTAACAGTCTGTTAAACTTAGAAGTAACACATCAAAACTTTCAATGCAACATCAAACCACGATTTTAATCGACTACGTTACAACGATAAAGGCCTACCAATACTGATCAATACTTATTAGGTGAAGAATGGTTAAGCTAAGTAAAAGAAAAAGTTATTTTCCAGTTACGCTTTATTTAGGTAAGGTCGAATAAAGATTTTTACGAAATGCCCCTATAATTTGTACAGTTTTCTGGAGGCAGTAAGTAGAAAGAGAATATAAACTATGAAGTTGTTTTTAGTAGTCTATAAATGACGACGGTATCGCCAGTATCGAAGACACCAAGATATGCTTATCAAATCAGTTTTGAAAGAAAAAGGTTGTGATCAACGGTCTAAAAGTCTCAAAAGGCGTTAAATTTTCAAGTTGTTAAACGGTCAAGTTCCTACTATTGTTACGAGTAATACCATTCAAAATTTAAATCATAAAATTACTAAATCCTGTAACCCATTAACTATAACAAACAACCTATAATCCACCCTACTACACCATTTTTTTTCCCTTTGTATTCTATAATCTTTGTTTCAATAGCTTTTTAAAATATAGGACTCAACATATATATCGACCTCGTCAAAAAGGAAGCAATCAATGCCCTCGGTATCATCTTTACTTAATACTACAACAAAGTCCTCTCGTTTTCGAACGCTGACCCAGGATTTACCACCTAGTAACTTATTAATGCAATTAGACTCTTCATTTTTGGACTTAAACCTTACTGGGGCTAATGAAGAATTTAGGTCATTTGATGACTTTGAAATGTGGTTTGAAGATTCGATTTTGGATATGTGGAAAAGGATAAACCATCAAGTGAAAATAAGAAAAAATATTAAATTATCTAATAGAGGTATTAAACTCCCTATGTGGAAGTATGAAAAAGACAATCTGATTAACGTACTTTATAAATAAGTAATAGATAAATACCCCTCATAAGTCTAAGCTAAAGATAAAAATATTATTAGCGACAATATTTTTTAATGTCCTGATGTGCGTTTGCAAAGTGTTACAATAGTATAAATGAGTTTCTCAAACGCTTTTACCCAATATTTTGAACGGGTTAACGTTGTTGGTTATAAGAAATCAATTGATTTATGCGTAATAAGTTCTTTGGATTATATCCAACTTCATATCCATCAATTAATTAAAAAAAAAACTTCGATAATTCACTTAATTTTTGGTAGGTCTTTATCGTTGCAACGTAGTCGATTCGAATCACTGTGGTAGAAGTAACTAATTATGCGCTGATATTGTTTATTGATGCGTGTAAGCTCTAAGTTTGGAAGACCGCTAGCCGGTCTGCATACTAATTTGTATGGCCAAACGCTTTGGATTGTGCCCCACTTTGAAGTGGGCACCTACTGCACTGAACTAGCAGTGCAGCCCTACAAACTGCAGTCAATATTGTAGTTAGTGTAATCAACTTTACTGTAAGTAAAGTTGACTTGATTGCACTGCATTTGACTGCTATTCCAACATTAATACTATTAGAATTATTATGAAATTCCTTATAATAATTCTCAAAACTCTTAATAGGTTTAGTTTCAATAAGTCAATTAAGAAAGAAACGGTTTTAATCGCGTGTCTATTATACGCACAACCACTGGATTTTTTCCTCCGAACTTTGCGAAGAATAAATATCCTCCCTGCCAATGCCAATACCATCCCTGATACCGGTTGAGGGATCTGAAGGGTTCTTACGACCAATTTATTTCTTTTCTCCTTCAAAATATCGCTATAGTGTAGACGGATTACGCAGTAATTGCGATTTTTGTTACAATTTGAAAGGGAAAAGAAACCTATAACGGTAAACCGTATAACCTCCTCTATTTTAACTGAAGCCGTTTTTGAACATTTATCACCTGATCATAATTAAATTGATGGGCTTTTACTCGTTATTTCCCAATATTTTTACTGGGTAAGACGAAGATTATGACCTCCGTTAATTAACGAATTGCTTGTTGTTTCAGGAAATTTACTATAATTTCAAAGGTTACTTTACTTACTATGTTAACCTCGCCTAATAATATACGGATTGAAATATCATTTACTGGTTTTATATACTAAGTTGAAAAATACATAAAGTAAAGTGTTTATCTTTAATTAGGTACTTAATAGGCTAATATTTTGTCAATAAGTAATGTTGAATGTAGAATTAACAAAAACCTATTATTCTAATGATTCCTCCAAGTAATCACGAGTAATAAAAAGTTTAAATACATTTTTTAATTCTTGAACGTCACTTGTAAAACGTTGTTTAGCTAGTGAGGATTCTCAATAACGACCAAAATACTAAACGTACTGGGTTGAACTAATATATATCCTTAAACTCAAAGTTTTAGCAACGAAGATAAAAATCCCTCACATAAGTATTACATCAACCGTGATTACAGAAAATCTAAGTAGTAAGATTAATAAAAAAAACACCGGACTTAAAAGTCTGATCTACGAGTTACGTAAGGAGGAGTATATTCCTCATCGTCAAGATCTTAAAGTTCACTATATAAGTTCCTTTAAAACACCAGAATATGTTGTATTTAAGGTAAACAAAGCTATTGATTAATACGACACACTGTTGTCGAATGTGAATCGAAGAGAATAATATAAAAAATAATACTTTTATATCTTTGACTAGGAATATATTCAATACAATATAAATTTTAAAAAGATGGAGGTTAAAGATAAAGGAAATAAGGCTAAAGTCATTGATTGGTATAAAAATACTGTTATCTACTTAGAAGCAACGTAATAACTAGCCGACCATGCCTTTCTGTACCATCTAATAAGTAAAGACCCATATTGTTGTTATAATAATAAATACTTTGGCCTTATATAACGATTAACTATTTGTTTTTTTTATGCAAAGTAAGTCTTGTAAAATATTATTCTAAATATGGGGATAGCATGGTACTTAATAGAAAGTAATTTGTAATACGTTGCATTACAAAAGGATATTAATATTGTTATGAAGCTTGATTATACAGATACTGATAAGGCTAGAAATGGATTTAACCTTGATAAACAACCTTTTTTTGCTAAGATAAAAGATTGTTATTATAATAGGTGAGTCAATTATCTCCCACATCTTGGATTCCTTTAACTCCTTTTATCTTGACCTTAAACATATATAAAAAACTTCGGCATTAACGTCGATATTGAAATTGACGAATTAGTCAATATTCATGGTTCTTAACTACTTCCACGAAATTGAAAATAGTAATAACTTGGTGTCATATTTAAGGATCATGGAAAATAATGTTAAACCTAACGGAATTGAAAATTCGTTAATTATATCTATGTTTCAACTATCCGGCGGCCGACAAGCTATATGAAGTCCTTCACATGGCTGGTCATAAATATATAAACTTACTAACGTTACAAGTAATTCAACGGCTTTTATATTACTGTTAAACACACTCCTCAACGACTTTGAATTTCAAATTCACGTTAAACAAAGATCAAAACTTCAATTTCAAAAATTGGTCAATATATTTTACCGTAATACCAAGCTTTTATTTCACGTAATTTACTCTGCAACGTCGTTTCATAATAACATGTTCCTCGAGAATTTTACAGCGAAGAAAACAGGGAAGATACTATATACTTTGTGGATTAACACGAATCTAGGACCTACAAATGTACCAATCTATGATACTATTATCACTTTCACTACGATAAAGTTTTAAATTAATGCTAAGTCAATCGACATTGAATATAACAGATTCTAGTTAGAATTCATTAATATATAAGTAAAAGAAAACAGGTTTACGCACTTTTATAAAATGTTTACAATATCATGACCTTAAAAATTGATAGCTTTACAAGCTAACAAATACGGCTAATAATAGTAGTAAAAAGAATTAATAACACAGTAAGCTCTACAGGATTTAAATAAGACCTATTTGTATTTGAAACCTATCTACATATAAAGATTAAATCACCATTATAGCTAAATATACACAAACTGGTTGTGACATATTACAAAACCATAAAAAAATGAAGAAATCGGTACAATTCCAAATCAATAATACCCTTAATACTAAAAACATACTATCGATAACAATCGTACTATAATTTCCTTTTCAAAGTAAAGTCATTACATAGTGAAACCTCGGAAATAAACCATAACTTTGAAATATTAAATATCACCAACCTAAATGTAGTATTAAAAACAGCTAGAGAATACTTTTTGTCCGTACTATAAAGGTCAAACTATAAAAAAAACTCAAATCTAATAAAACTCCATGAGTTAAAAATATTGAAGTTAAACTAATTGGCTTACATAACCAACAAGAGTCAAATATTAATAAGTCGATAAAATGTTGACAGCGTGAAGAACTACTAGAAAGAAAAATAAAAATTGAAGAGAAGGAAAGTAACGAGGATTACAAAATTGTATGTAATGAATGGTATAGTGAGTGTCTAAGAAGGAAACGTTCAGTAGAAACCTCGTTTTTAGGTTACTAAATAAAAATATTATCAATTTACCAGGTAAACTCTTTGAAAATGGCCACCGAGTAGAAATCTACGGCCTCCTTACACTAGAAGTTATTTAAGTCGTGTCGTTAAGTCAATTTAAAAGGGAGACTGCACGATTTTGGAATCGGGAATCATCCACGAAGTCAAGGACAAAACCACGAACCAGTCATACAAAACGCCACGGTTAATCGATTAAAGTTGCAATAATAAATACAAAACCTCAATTTTTAATAAATCGCCTACGATTTGGAAAACCAAGTAATATATAATTGTTGTAATTAATATTAATTCAACTATTAACGTAAGCGGTGAGTTCATCCTCTATAATCGTAAATTTATTGAAGACTATACGAAATTCGCAACGAATACTTACCTGATTACGCTATTAGAATTTTCGAAACATTAAGTGAAAGGTTTCCGACCAGTAAGGTAATACCATTTGTTAAACCTCTATATTCATGAGCGAAAACAGGTGTATATTAGTTTTGAACATATATATTGAACTTCAGAAAGAAGCTCAATATGAGGTATTACACGTTTAACCCTTACTTATAAAATATATAAAATAAAAACTTCCATATAGTTGACTTGTAAACTAATAATACCCTTTTTTAGGTAAATGTGAAGTTTTGGCATCAAAAAATATACTATCCAAAATATAGGCTTTTAAAAACATAAGCCAATTAAAACATTTATTGAAAACATACAACTCAACTTTGACGAATCGTCAATTCATATCCATGATAATAACAATATCCTTAATACGTACCTTAACTAACGCTAAAAAGAATTAAGCTATAAATCTGGCAAAGATTAGCAAAACCGATGAAATGGAATCACAATAATACTTGAAATAAAAAATCCGTACGGCTTATATCACCACGCTATACCAACCAAAGTCATCCTATCATCTTTCAATTACGATATAAACTTGGAACCTGCAAGCTAAAGATTTTGAATAGTAAAATAAAAGAATCGAATAAAAAAATGGACAATTCGAACAAAGTTATTAATATTTTATTGAAAGACTTGATGATGACGAAGTTGATTATCTTTACAAACAACTCATTTACAAATAATAATAACTTTACATCTTAAATTGGATTTCTTATAATTCTCGTTAATAAGAATAAGTCTAATAAGAAGTTTAAAATCATCGGAAACCACGTGCACTAAACACCCATCAAGAATAAGCGTATAACACGAAATATGCTGGTATCGAAGGTTTATTGCATAATAACAAGGTTCAATATTGGCATAATAATGAATATAATGTTAAATATTATCAACAGACAACAAAAACTGCCTTCGATATCTATAGTTGTATATAAAAACTCCTCAAACCTCTACAAATTTTTATCAAAGCAAAATACAACCAATAAAAAAAGTCTAATGAAAAACGTTTAATAATGAACGTAAAAGCTCTAGAACAGTATAAAAAACCCAAGAAATCGATATATTCAGATATATTAACGGTAAAAACAACCCCGTCAACGATAGAACCAAAACAATGCTTCATAACTCCATCAAACGGTTTATAGATAGCAATACGCTAACCATACAAATCAAAGGCTATGTAAACCGCCCGGCACATAACGTGAGAGAACAGGGATAACCTGGAAAACTAAAGGACTGTCTAGATCACGATAGTGATAATGGTAAAATTGACGTGCAAAAAAAGCATATTAGAAACTACTAACAAAAAGCAGGCAATTAGTAACCTATATAATACATACAAGTCAGTGGCGAAAAAATTGTGGACGGGATTTAACGAACGCAAGACTCAGGAACATGGGGTAAAAGGAAGTTAATAAAGTCAATTTGGTACAAATAAATAGTAATCGACAGATATTTTGTATACGGATTGGAGAGAAAGTTAAAAACTTACCATAAACTAGTAATTAACCACACTAGTATATGCAAACACATAAACCAAAATCGCTAATATTGAAATAGCAGTCGACTGCAATATAGTAAATTTAACTATACATACATTGAGTTAATTATACTTACTAAAAACCGACAGTAGTTTGTAAGATTAACTATATTAACTGAAAGTCAAGTACAATAGGTGTCCACTTCAGACCAACGCATGTGCCAAACAATTAACCTTACAAATTAGTATACAGATCGGCTAATGATCTACCAAACTTAGAAGTAACTAATTACTACTTTTGATACAGCACTAGTTGCTTCAACCACAATTTTAATCAACTACATTGCAAAGCTAATGGCCCACCAACAGTTTGAATTTACTGGTAAAATCCGTGGTATGGATAATTACAATGATTTTAAATTAACATTCAAAGGTGGAAGGTTTTTTTGGTTTGCCATTTTATAATGTGTTTAAAAGAATTTGTGAGAAAACCGGGACTATAGTAATATAAGCCATGGGAAGATTGGGAAATACTTATTTATTATTATTAAACGTGGTATAAAATAAGTTATTTTGCGATTTGCGTAATTAGATTGTAGTAGGTTATTTAAATCGGAGAAGACATATGGAAGTATTATCGTTTTTGCGCAGAGTTATTCGGATTGTTCAGGTGTATATGTGTGTTGGTTCAGTTCGGTAGCCTTAGATGTTAAAGTCACAGGGTCTTATTATATAGCTGCTAATGATGAGATACCTAATAATATAGTGAAATAGAGAATGAGGTGTTGGTTAACATCGATATTTTTTAAATGAAAGGCGAATCGGAGTCTTCATTATTCTAGAGTTACGTTATTAAAGGGTATTTCGGAGTTTTTGAAAGCGATGGTGTTCGGAGAAGTTTTATAAAACGGAGCCATTATCTTCGCCGCGGTAGGTAAAATGATTGTGATTTATTTTTCAAGGTATTTTTAGTAGCGGTTGGTATATTAATTTTTAACTTAATATGTGGGTATAGATACGAATATTGTAACAATAACTATTTTAGAATGGTGCGGCTGAAGATTATGTTTTAAGTAGGATAGTCATTTGAAATACCTTGCGACTTTTAATATTTTCGTTATATATGGTGAACAGGGATTTGTTTTAATATATCTTAGTTTAATTAAGACCCTAAATACAGTAATTTACAGATTTTCATATTCATGAAGGGGTTTGTAACTAGATAAATTGTCTTTACACCAAATAATACGGAAGTATTATAATGTTTCGTAAAATTAGTTATATTGTAGCAGCTAGTGATACGTAGGAGTTTTATACTTTTCGTGGCGAATATAATTTTGTTATCATTTGTTCATAGGTTTATCTTTTTCAGATTCTCCTTCAATGCTGAAAAGTTTGTTTTTGTGGAGTTCAATACCTGGAGGAATGAAACATTGTTAATGAGAAACAAAACTGCGATTGGAATAAATCTTGGTGATATTCGATATGTAAATTATTTATAATACCGGATAGAGAGAGATGTCCTATAGGGTTTCGTAATAAAGGCTTAAAAACCTTATGGTTGTTATTTAGCGTCGGGTTTTGTAATAAAAAACCTTTAATTAAGGTAAGTAAAATTCTGTGATATTTTGATTACCTTAATTTTTGTATGAGGCAGTTATAAGTGAGGGCTTTAATTCTCTTTGCAAGTTTCGAAACATAATTAATTCTACCTTATCTTTTCTTAAGACGTATTCTATATTATAGGTAAGGAACGTCATCAGGTTGATGGTAGATCGCCTAGGTGTGATTCTACAATATTAGTTAATAATTAGGCTTTGGGTAATTAATTTTCATTATATCTTATGGATTACAATAGTTTTCAGTTTTGTAACTTAAATCTGAATGAGGGCGATAAGTATTTGTGAAAGAGGTTGTCATAAGTTTTTATTATTTCAATTTCGAGACTCTTGATATATTTAATCATTGTTATATTTATCGTACAATTTGAGGTGGTACCCCGTAATTGATTATTAATACATTTTAATCAACTAAATTGTTATATCGTTTGGCCAGGCTAACATTCTTCATTCTTCGATAATATCACAATGTATTTTCTTATTAGTAATATCGGAATCTGAAGGGATAATATATTCGGACTGTTCTTGATCTTTTCAGTATTCATTGACGATGGCTTTATTTAGGAAAGATTCGTTAAAAATATTCTCTTGTGAAAATTAAAATTTATTAGCAAGTGTTGAGGATAAAGTGTTATGAACCTTAATCAAAAAGGCTTGTAGTGGAGGGAGAAATTTGTATTTGTTAATTTTTAATGGATTTTCATAAGATTGGTAACCCGGTTGAGCTCTGTTTTATATAAATAGATATGAGTTAGTTACTTTAGTGAAGAAATGTCTACGTTTAAGGGATTCGTCGTTGCGTAACAGTGTTGTGTTCGGCTTCTTTATATAGTGATGAATTTAGTTAAGTTTAGGGTTTTATCTCTTTATAATTTGAATGAACATTATAATGGGTTTGACAATAATGTATATGGCGTTAAATTATAGTCGGACGAAAGTTTTCGTTTATATGTGTATGGCGATCGCGTTATTAATTTCGGTTACGAGAGATAAAGAGGTTATTCCGATAGACGTTAAATTGTCAAAGCTTAGTATATTCGTTTTTGGTATTTTAATACGAGCGATCGGTGTGGAGAAGGATCCGCGAAATAATAGAGTAATTAGCAATACTTTGTAGTCCGAAGTATCGTTGAAATTAAGTCGTATTACTGTAGTAGCACTTGTAATATTTGTGAAAGTGAATTCGATAATGTGTCTTGAATGTTTTATAGAAATCTTTACTTATTTTTGAAGTATATGTAAATCATGAGAGCCTAATTTTCCAAAGTTTTCCCCCTGCGTGTGTTATTGAAGATTAGTTTAGTTATATTATATAAGAGCGTCAAGATTCTCTTGGATAAATTTTGGAATTCTGATGTTAAATTATAAATCTCCGTTAATATATAGTAAGTGAATTAATAAAAAAAAAATTAACAAATTGTTTTTGTTCACATATAATTGTAAAGAGTCTTTTTTGAAGTTCGGTCGAGTTTGGGTAACGTTCGGAAAAATTCTTTCCTAATGTAGTATAGGATTGGTGGGCTTATGGTTTGGAGTAGTTTGCGTCGGGTTTTCCACCTGGAAGCTTACCTATCCCTATTTTTAATAGGTGAGAAGCGATCGCAATCTGGGTTCCGTTGGATAAAACCTTAGCTATCGTTTTTTGTTATATTAAAGGTTCTATACTTTAATAATATTGATTATTTAAGTAGCATAACTTATAACTAAAGTTTGGTGTATTGTAATTGTTTTATTTTTATTTTTAGGCGATTGTAAGTTTCGTATTTGTTTTTTTGGCGTTATGTAGCATTTATGTGTTCTATATTCATTTCAAGTGGGTATAGGTAATTTCTTAAAACGTTATAGTAGGTTACAACCAGTTGAGTTATATAGGTTGAGTTCATAGGGTTGTTTTAATTTAGTTGTTTTTAAGAATCTATCATTTGGCTAGTATGATAAAAATCGATAGAAAGTTGGGCATAAATGTAGCTGATTTCAACATCGGATAAACTTTGTTTTTTCAGGCTTTAATCTCGATGGTAATGATATTTTGCGACCTAGTTATATGGATTTTAGATATTTTAAAGCGCGTGATATATAGACTCTGGGTTTTGTCACAGTTTTGTTAGGTACGTTATTACGAGTTATTTGACCCGTTATATATAGGTTGTTTTTTGTCGTTAGAACGAGTTTCTCACGTGTTTTCAAAATATTGAGTTTTTTTATGTAAGGGACGGGGTTTTCATCGTTGAAACGTTATATTTTCGAAGTTTTTGATATATTAGTTATTTTGGTTTTCGCGTTAGTAAAGGGTTCTAACGGGGTTCTTTTTTATATCAGGTTTGAGTCAGTGTCTAAGGCTGTAAATTTGGAGAGCCTAAGAGTATGTAAGTCAAGTTTAGGTAGTACCGCGTTTTTATTGTCAAAGTATTAATAAATACTAATGAAATAAAGCTTGGATTCCCGTTTCATTTTTATCGTGCAGGTTTTTTCGTGGCGGAGGTGGTTGTAATAACATTTTTAATTAAGAATGTTTTTTTTATTTCTATATTATAACTAGTTTTTCTCAAAGTTTCAATCCAGTAAAACCTATGCATGTAAAATCGAATATAATTTTTCTTTTCTTTTTTTAGGTTGTTGGATTATCGGGGTATGTTCAAGAAAAAAGGTAACTATTAGTAGTCCTTCGTCGTTGTAACGTAGTTGATTCGAATCTCCAGTCAAAGGAACTAGTATATTGCATTGAAAGCGGTGACGTCTGACATTTAAGTTTAGCAAACCGCTAGCCAGTCTACATACTAATCTGTATGGTTAATTGTTCGTCCCGTATCCAAGTCTTAAATGAGCACCTACCGCACTTTTCTTTTTGTATTGTACCATTACTAGTTAGTGCCTATTACAAAGTATAGCACTTGCTGCTATGAAATATACCTGTAGGTACCAGTAGGCGGGAATCGTAATGAGGCGTAACAGGACCTATATACGCTGCCGTAACCTTTCGCTATCACTTTAATTAAAACTTTAGGGTGCCCCACATTTTAGAGACCCGAAAGCATATAAACTTCAACCCTCATAAGGCTATGAAGAACGGCCGTTTCTGTCCCCGCCTATCGTTTATTAGCGTTAGGGATAAAACTGTATAATCTCTTTAAAAAAACGAAAAGCCACGTGAAGTAAAATTATAAGGTTAAAACCCGTGCGAAAGGCGTAAGTTAAACTCATATATAATAACGTTTAAGCTTTACGAAGTATATTATAATTGTTGTTGGAGAGGGTTTTTATACGTATAAAATAGTTCGTATGTCGCAACGCATTCCTGAATAAAAGAGACTCTCTATTAATACGACCACTAATTACAAACTTTCCCTTAAATAATTACAATGTTGGTAGGGCGTTAGATCGTCGCAACATTGTCGATTCGAATCGTGGTCGAAGTAATAGTAGTATTACATTGGTCAAGTGGTGAATGTAATGTTCTAGGTTTATTAGACCGCTAACCGGTCTGCATTGTAATTTGTATAGACAATTACTTAGCCCGTACACTAGTATAAAGTCTGGCCTACTGTACTCGACTTACACTTAATACAGTAAGCCCATATAAAAAAATACACTTAACTTGCAGTTAGTATAGTCAACTTTACTATAAGTAAAGTTGACCTACTGTACTACATATAATACTATTTCAACACTAGCGGTTTTTTAGTCTATGTACATACGTCGGTGTAGTTGACCAATCTTTTCTGGTAAACGCTGAATTACGATCTCGTCAACTATCCAAACCCCTGTCAATTTTAATTTATTTCCATATTAAAATACGTCCATGTGCATGCAAATTGACCCTAATTGCCATTAGTTATCCCACGACCCTGAGGTCCGACTTTATCGACCTTTACGAAAGGTTTTTCCGCGATAGATCTTTGTAAACCTTCACTTTTGCCGAGCTAATTAAACAGGTCGCCATCGTTAGTTCCTCCACTTCCCTGACAGTTGTCCAGTTTACAAGCAAATTTTTAACCGCTACCATGTAACTTAGGCTTACCAGGCGGCCTATTAACGTAGCCCTCGATTCGTATGGTCAGCCTATTGATATTTACAAATCTTTCCAAAGCTTTATTTGTCGATGCCTTCGTTATAACATTAATAGGATTGTCTTTTCCGTTAATTTATCGGAACTCCTTAATCTTACTCCTTTCGTAGGATTTACGAAATGCTATTACGTTAATTATCAGGCATTTTTCACTAGTGGTTCTAAGCTTCGAAAAGAATTCGAATAAACTGCTCTAATTAGTATAAATCACGACCGGGATAAGAGTAATCTTTAGCTACCTGGTAATAAGGTTAAGAGTTTCCTATAATACCACGCCTACGTTGACTCCTATTATTATACCATAAATCTCTGAAGCTAATACATTTCACATAATCTTTTTAGACTTAACATAGGTTTAGTAAATTAGGCTGCCGATAATATTGAATTAGATTTTCCTTTTATCCTCGTTAATAAAGGTATTAAAAAACCGTTTTGTAAAGACAGGTTGGTGTTGTTTGTAAAAGACCCATCCGTAAAGATTATCAACTTGTCTTTCGACAAGTCGATTAAGACTATATTAATCCCTTGGTCCAGATTTTTCATTTACTACTTAAGCTTTTTATTTAGTCTGTTAAAATCTTTATCCGTCAGATTTTATACCTATGTCGCAATAAATAAGTCGTATAATACCTTCAATTGAAATAAAGTGGGAATATAGCTATTACGAGCACGTTATTTAAGGTACCATTAGGCTTTAACTACGTTAGTTTTGTTAATTGTAGCCAGATTAGTGCTCTATATCTTTTAGCGAAAACTAAGACTAACCTTATTATTCAGTATACTGATTGAAAATCTGTTAAATTTAAGTTAATTACCTTTCTCTAACATCGTCACCAGCTTACAATTTCAGAACTTAGAGTTTTTATTCGCCGGATATTCAAATGCAATAAAGCCAGCGGTTTCGATGAAAAATTTATCGTTAATTTACATATCTATTAAACTGAAGTCTTTTTTTCACGTTTACAGTAAATACAGGTTATATATTCAGGACTTTGGACCTAGCCGTAATTAAAAGTATAATTAGTAAGGTAAAAACTAATAAACGCTTGTTTTAGTTCATCCATATAATAACTTAATATGTTGTATTACTACCCCTACTGTTGGTAGGTCTTTATCGTTGTAACGTAGTGGATTCGAATTACTGTGGTCGAGGTAACTGGTGTTTCGTTGATATTGTTGATTGGTGTGTGTAAGGTCTAAGTTTGGCATACCGCTAGCCGGTCTGAAGACTAATTTATATAGCCAAACGCTTTGGCTTGTGCCCCACTTTGAAGTGAGCACCTACTCCACTGCACTTGCAGTGCAGCTCCACAAACTACAGTCAATTTTCAGTACGTATAATCAAATTTACAGCAAGTAAAGTTGACTTGACTGTACTGTATTTGACTTTTATTCCAACATTGGCTGCTTTTTTGTTTTTATGCCTACATGCCAGCATGGCTTGCCATCAGTTGGTGGCAACCTCTTAAATCCCTCCTTTATCCGTAAGCTAACAACAAGCCAAACCCCTGTTAATTCCAATCAATCTGTACTGAAATCAACTCCGATTATGGCCCCTTGTAGCCTATCTGATTCACCCTTGCGAGGCCTTCGTTTTTTAGTTCTCGTGTACAAATCTTTCGCCTTAGCTTTACAAAAATCAGGTTCACCACCAAATACGTACCTTTTGCCAGTATTTTAAACTATTGCTATCGTTACTATTGCCACCATTAACTTGGCGGTTTTCTAGTATGCCAGGGCAACCTTATTCCTTTACGTTGCGTGTCGAGCGGTCCACGTATACTTTTATTCTTATAGTTAGCGTATTGCTATCCACAAACCTTTTTAGGGCGCTATTAAGAGTGGCCTTGGTTACAATATTTATAGAGTTATCTTTACCGTTAATCAACCAGAACTTATCCATTTCCCGGGCTTTGTATACCTGCCTTAACGCCATTTCATTTATTATTGGGCGTGTTTCATTAGTTGTACCTAACTTTAATATGCATTCATAAAGGCTTCAGAAGTCAATATATACTACTACAAGTATTAGTAATAATCCCTGCTATTTGATAAAAATATTTAATATGCCATCAGTTACCATACTTATGTTAAAGCTTATTATTATACCATAGACTTCCGAAGCCAATACATTTTGTATCACGTACTTAAATTTAACGGATAACTAATATATAAGGTTTCCGGTAATTGTAAATTTCTCTTTAAACCTATCATCGTTAACGAGAATAATTAGAAATCCTATTTGCGATGTAAGGTTAATGTTATTGGAAAATAACCCGTCCGAAAAAATCATTAGCTTCGACTTCGTTTAATTTACAAAAATCATGTTAATTTCACGTTTTACATTATTTTTGTACTACTAAATTCGTTTTTTTAACATATCAAAGTCTTTGTCTTATGGTTTTTAAACCTATATTTTAAAGAAAAGATCGTACAATACTTTCGGTTAATATAAAGTAGCGATGTAAGCCATATGAGCCCTTTATTTCAAATATCTCTGTAATTTTACCTCGTTGGTCTTGTTGATAATCGTCAGGCTTATGGCTTGCTCCTTTTAGCGTAGGCTAATACAAGTGCCATTTTCAGACTTAACATTATAAATATGGAGTAACGATTTATCAAAGTGAAGTTGTATACCCTCGGCTAACGTTTTAATTGGTTTACTCTTTTAAAGGCCTAAATTTTTGATGGCATGCTATTTCGCCGCCACAAACCTAATATTGGTGAGGAAAAGGGTATCGTCCATTTATATACCCACGATATTAAAGTCTTTGTCTATTATAATCAATAGGAACGGGTTAAAAGTTAAAGTTTTCATATCGAGTTTATTTTTGAAATACGCATGGTACGTTTGGAACCAATAGGCGCCTGCCTCGGTAGTCCGTATAAACGCTTAATACAACGTATTATAGTATCAACTAGGTTAAATATCGGTGGCATACTATGTGTATATTTGCTTAATATTACAGTTATTAAGTATAAACTAACCTTTTACGTTGGCAGTCAAGCTGGCAGCAATAGCAACAATCAAACGCTCGTTAATCTTTTAAATTGTAAGCGATTAAGTGAAGATTTCATTCTTACCTTTATTACCATATCTTCAAACGATTAGCTGTAACTTTTCATGCGTCTAATCCGAATCTCGCCCTCAATTTCGTAAATTATCTTCTATTTAAAAATAGTAATGTTTTACCCTTTAAATTAAGTTAACGATACAAATTGTATAACCCCCCGTAACAAAAGGTTATTAATTTCTATGTAGTTATTTTCCTTCAAGGACTTACCTGATATATTAATAATGCCTTCGACATGTAGCTTCAGGGTAAGTTCTACGTTCAACTTCCCTTTTTATGATACTCACGCCGTTATATACACCCTTCCGGGTCTATAATCTCCATCACCGTCCTCCTTTTTTATCATGTATCCTCCTTTTTGGTGGTCGTTCATATCGCCGACGTTCCATTTACTTATTAACAATAGGCTTTAAAGGGTTGTATTGACTAATTCGTTCAATTTACACGTTATCGACGTTAGGATATTTATTAAATTTAAGGAACTCGAAAAGTCTTTGGTACGGCTTAACCTATTTAGCTTGGAAAGTTACGGAGCCGTTAATAGTTTCAACCACTACGTTAAAGTTGGTAATACTTAAGATTTTATACGGTTTATACCATTTTCCTAACTAGAGCCACGTAATAACTTCATTTTGAAGGAAGAGTAATAGCACGTCTGTTATTAAAAGTTCAATCCTGGTATTAAGGGTATCGTTAATCTAACGATGTGCCTATTTTTTCCTTATCTTTTTTCGGGTTTTCTGTATGTCATTACACGTTTCTAGGTATTTAACGAGGGTAGCGACCCAGTTGTTATATGTAGATAAGCCACAAATACCAACAAAGTTGGTATAAAATCATTAAAACCAATAGTATTATTAAAACCTCTTACCGCTATTGAAAACCGTACTTTTTAACTTATAAAGCTTTCGATTTTTAATATAAAGATATTGTAGACCCTTTAAAAAAGGGTGTATACCTCTTCGACTTTACCAATACCCTAGTAAACTTTAACGGGGGCCTATTTAAACTAAATCCACATTGAATTTACATTGATTGAAAACTTTATTATAACAAAGTTGGTACCGGAATTATAAACCAACATATTTAGTAGCCTAAGGTACGTGTTAATCCAAAAAGCGCGTAATATACATTTTATATTTCCTTTACTATAATAGTTCTAAGGAACTTAACGCCTTCAAAAGTCGTAGCGAAGTTTATAACATATATAATTAACTTACCATTCAGGTAAAAAACGCTAACGAAAACTTTCGAATTAAAGTTTTAGTTTTCCATTAACGTAAACTTAAACCTTTAGAGAGCTTAAGAGTGTATTTAGTAATAATAATAAAGCCTTTCAATTGATTTTAACGTTGGTAAATCCACATTTTCGTGGCTAATTACCTTTAAAACCTTGTAAAGCTTTTTAGTTACTGGGTAATTAAACCTATGATATAGTTAACGAAGTTCCACCTTTATCAGGTTTAATACCACTACCTCTGGACCTTGAAGATAAAACGAAAAATACCTCTATTTAAGGCTAAATAGAAATTTTTTACCGGTCTTAATTTGTATTAAATTGTTAATCTAAACATTAACGTTAATATAGAGGTTTTTTTACATATTTTATGTAAAAGAGGAAAGGGGTGGTGGATTTTGAAATGTAAAAAAAAAACAATAGGGCTTATATCAGTTTTAACTATCGTCAATCCCAATAAAAATAGCTCTTATTCAGTGCTAAAACCAACCTTAACCTTGTTTGTATTCGCGTGGTCAAATTACGTAACAGTGTTAATATATTTTCATAATGCAACGTATCACAAATAGCTTCCTATTAAGTACTGTACCGCCTTCGTATCTGGCATAATCTACTAAAATACTTGTAACACGTAACGGTTTTTAATATTAAAAAGGTGTATAAGGCTAGAGTTCTTATCGTTATGTCGGCGGTAGAGGATTTTATTTGTAAGGCGGTATAAAAAGGCGTGGTCGGCTAGTTATTACGTTATCTCCGGATTAGTACCAGTGCTAATATCATCGTATCAGCCGATATCTTTTAGCTTGTTTTCCCCCGTTTTGTCTTTACTTTCTTCAAACTATATAACTTTCTCGATATAATCCCAGTTAAAAGGGAATTACATGTAATATATTACTTGCTTGACTTTATGTTTAGCGGTAGTGTAACGTGTTAACTAATAGCTTTTTTTACCGTAAATTCAATATTTCTTTACGTTTGATATAAATTTGCTTAGCCGGTTTAAAAACCTTAAGGAAAAGAAATACTCTTTTCTGTAGGTAAAGGTCTGGACCTTTCGTTAACCGTATTATCCGGGCCTTTCCTATCGTCGATTAATTCAATACGAATAGGTAGGTTTATTTTTTCGTTACTAAATTTAGGAACTTAAAGGTATATATTAGACAAACCAAAGACTCGAGTAGTTACGGTTGCTAACAAGAAACGCAATTAGTCTAAAAACCCTTCACATATGGTATTAAGGTATTAAAGGACGTATTCGAACTCTTTATAACCCGTATCGGCTTGCCAGACCTACTAGTACAGGATGTCTTTGCCATATTTTACGTTCCCTATTGTTTTTTAGCGAAGTATTAGCCTATTAAATATTTAATTAAGGAGGTCTATTTTACTTTTGGACTTTTTTTTGTAATTTAGTATATAAGACTACTTAATAATATTTTAGTCGTTATAGTATTAGGTAAAATTAATATCGTATTTGAAATATCTCTTTAAGCTATTATAGATTTCGCGAATGGAGTAATAGTTCGTTAGGTACTGAAGGTAGTAATTCTCAGCTTAACCGGTAAGTATATTAGGAAATAACGAATGAAAACCTGGCAATTAAACCCTTATTTGGCAGTAAATGTTGAAGAATAAGCGTAACTTGACGTCGAGGGATTTATACGGCTTATCGTTATACTTTTACTTTCTTATACATATCTTAACGAACGAAGTAATCGCTGTATAGTCCGTATTCATTATAGAAACGCGTCGAGGGGGAAGGTTAATATATTAATTGTAAAGACCTTTTATATCTCTCGGCTAGAGAAATGTCCGAGGTTATTAATATTGATGGATAGGATAGTTACCATTGACTAAGTTTGAAAGGGAAAAGCTAGGAGTTGTGTCCACAGTAGGCTCGCGTGTAAATCCGGTTTTTCCTTGATTTGGTTGCTAAAACTGAATGTGTTAAGGAGTTTATGTGAAATGAGCTTAATGGTTTCCGTAGCGGGGGACTTGGTAATATTCATCTTGGTATTGAGGGGTTTTTCGAGGTTTTTATTTAATTAATTGGCGGATTTAAGGGATTATGGGGTGTAGGTTAATTAATTCTTTACTTTTATTTATTTAGGCATAATCAGGTCTTTGTAAACGTATATATGGGCGTTAAAGATCACTATCGTTAGCAATCACTTTACCGTTAGTTAAGATTTATTAAGGGTTTTTATCTGTAGTATCCTAGTAAAGTATATCGACGAGGTTACCGTCTTTATTAACCTTTAAGTGTAGTGAAATCCTTCGTTTGCGTAAGTTAGCCCCTAGCTTTAACTTTACTAATTTTTCGGTTTTGTTTTCTATATAATAAAGTTTTGATTCCTAAAAAAATCTATGTAATCGAAAAGGGTTTAACATTCGTATCTTAATCGTTATAGTCGACATCGAGGATGAAGTTTCCGACGTAGTTGGTAAAGTTCTCGGGGGTGAAGTCTTTAGTAGCATCGGTAAACCAGAGTTCTTCGTCGTAGTGCTTTTTGATGATACTGTTAAAAGCTTTATTTGTCTTTTTCCTTATAGGGTTAGTAATACCCTTAATTCCAAAGCGTTTTAAAACCATCATAACGAAAATTAAAAAATGTAGGGGGAAAAATAAGTAATGTAAAGTAATAGGTTATAAATTTTCCTTTGAATTTGGTGTAAGTTAAAGATCGTGGAAATTAGTCGTTTTTACGATTTACAGTAGTAATACATGTAGTATTAATTCAATTAGCCGTTTTTTCACTTATTTACTTAGTCATTTGTAAGACATTTTAGCGGTTAATCTAAACGCCTTTAAGTAGGATTAATAAAGATTTCTTGGTGTTTTCAAATAGCGATACCGTCGTTACCTCTAAGCTATCGTGAAAAACCAACGTAGCATAAAAGTCTTGTCTACTAACTGCCGTAAAAACCAACGCAATAATAGAGGCCCTTCGCAAGAATCTTTCCTCTACCTTGCGCAATTTCAAAGCGTAACCGGAAATCAGCCTTTTATTTTACTTAGCCAATCTTTGCTTAACCTAATAAGTACTGATAAGTGTTGGTAGGCCTTTATCGTTGCAATGTAGTCTATTTGAATCACTGTAGTTGAAGTAACTGGTGTTACGTTGATATTGTTTATTGGTGTGTGTAAATTCTAAGTTTGGCAGACCGCTAGCCGGTCTGCACACAAATTTTTATGGCCAAACGCTTTGGCCTATACCCCACTTTAAAGTAGGCACCTACTGCACTGCACTTGCAGTGCAGCTCCACAAACTACAGTCAATTTTCAGTACATACAATCAACTTTACAGCAAATAAAGTTGATTTGACTGTACTTCATTCGACTGCTATTCCAACACCTACAGTATAAATATCACGTAACTTATATAATAGCTCCAGTAATACAAGCTGCTGTGAATTAGTTATTAAATACCTATAGGCTCACATTTTATTACGGCTATTAAACATAAACTTGCCTTTAGTTTTAGTTAATGGAATTATTATCAAAGAGACCACAAAGCGTTAACTAATATTTTAAATCGTAGGAGACTATGTGAGGATTTATTTTTTATCTTTCTCATCATATCCTTAAACTATTGAACGTAAATTTTCGTACCGCCACCCTGTGGTCTTATCATTCACCTCGTAAATAATTTGCGACTTGAAAATTGTGAAGTTTAAGTTTTAAAGGTTAAAATTGGCTTTCGATACGAATTATATAATTTCTCGAGTAAATAAACCGTCAATCTCGAGCCTGTCGTTTTTTGTCAAAGGTTTACCGAAGGTTTTAATGATCCTTTATATTCGTAATTCAATATTGAATCTTCGTTATCCTTTATCTTTCTATTCAGTTAAGCAGTATTATAGATACGGCCCGGAATATATTTATTCTCTTTAACGTTCCTTTTTTCCAGGAGTCGTTTATGCCCGCGGCGGTTTATCGGTTTATCGATAACGGGTACAGGAGGTTCGTATTAGCTCGGTCGCTTCACTTAAGGGTCTTTATCGATTACAACCCTAATATAAGGCTTAACTTAGGTAATTCTAAAAGATATAGAACCGTTACTAGTTTTAACAACTGTTTCGACGTTTATAATACTTAAGATCTTATACGGGCCCTCCAATTTACCCGGCTCCCACTATACGAAGACTTTACTTTACCACGATACAAAAAGGACGTCTATTGTTATAGGGCCGTTTCTGGTATTAAGGACATTATTAACCTAGTGGTGTGTCTATTCACTTCGTAATTCCCTTAACACTTTATTGTAAACCATAACACGCTTTTAAATACTTATTAATAACAGAGATTTACTCTTTAAGCGTATGTACGTTCCAAAAACCATCAAAGTTAGTATTAGGCTGTTAGGGCCACTAATATCGTTTAATACTTTTACCGCCATTTAAAAGAGTGACTTTGGATCCGTAAAACTTTTAATTTTGAATGTAAAAATATTATAAGTTCGTCCAAGTAAATCGTATTCTGTTTTAACTTTTCTAATAATATAATAGGCCTTTATAGGCACCTATTTACACTGAATACCAATTACTTTAATGTTTTCTCCAAATTCTACCACCGTAAATTTAGTGCCGATATCATGAACGACGACATTAGGTGGGCCCATATACGTGTTAATCTACAACTTCATTGGTGTTTCATACTTATTTTTTACCGAAAAGGACTTTAGGAACTCGTCTTCGCAAAAAATGGTTATGGAGTTAACGATTTGAAAAAAGGTTCATGATCCAAGTAAAATATATCAATGAAAACCTTGAAATAAACGTCACTATCATCTCTTAATAAAAATTCCACTTTCCTGGGGGCTTAGGCATACGTTTGGCAGTGGTAACAAAGCGTTTTAATAGCTTTTATAGAAAATCATTTCACATTTTTATGCCTTGCGGACTTCAGAACTTTATTTAGCCTATTAACAGTTAAGTGGTTAAAACGAAGGTTTAATTTGCGTATTTACGGTCTCTTTATTTTTGAAACCACTGCTTCAAGCTCTTAAAGATAAAACCATAAGTTCCTTTACTTAAAGTTAATGGAAAACCTACGGCTGTTTTTAACTAGTTCGTCTGCATTATCGTCGACATTAACGCTGAGGGTCTTTGTATCCTTTAAATAAAAAGAGAAAGGGATAAGTGACTTAAAGATGTAGAACTTAATCATTTTTACAATAGTTTAAATTATTGTTATTCTTCGTAACGAGTGTTATTCCACTGGTCCAAAGCCCATTTTAGCTTCTTTTGTATCCTAACTATTAATTTCAGTGACTGTGATGCTTTCTTTCCGTTATAAAACATATTATAAATAGCCTCCTATTAAGTACCTTGTTATCTCTATATCTGGAATGATACCTTAAAACATATGGTCCGCGCAGCGATCGCGAAGATTAAAGGTATATAAGGGTTTAGGGACGTGATTAGGGTAGAGATAGGGGTTTTCACAACCTAAGAGGTATAAGAAGGTCTGGTTGGCTAATTACTAGGCCATATGAGGAGCAATATCTTCATGCCACTTAATCTGATTGAGGGTATTGTCCTCGTAATTGAATTTATCGCCTTGAAAGTCTACAATTTAATTTAAGTAGTTATGTTTACAAGAGGTAGGATACAAGATATAGTATATCCCCTTTTTATTATTTCGCTCAGTGGGGGGATACCGAACTAACTAACAGCCAAACTTACCATAGATTCAATATATTTTACCGCTATTATGATGATAGTATTTACGGTTAGAAAAATCGCTTTAGTCTTGACCCTGTTAGCGCCAACATGGTTGCTGCCTTTAATCTGTAATCGATTAGCCTAACTGTAGGCGTTAAGGACGTCTGTTACTGTATTCGCGATCGATATAATTAACCACTTCAAGGTTTTTTATATCTACATTAACGGTGTTGCCGGCTTAAGGGTATATACCAAACGAATTTGGTTTATGTACCATTACAGTAGCAAGCGAGGAATGTAATCAGCTAGAAAGTCTTTGCAAGTAAAATTTAGGGGTTATCAAGCGTATTTAAACTCGTTAACACCCATAATTGCTACCCGTACCTGCTCGCAAAATATAGCTTCGCCAATGTAAGCCTTCCCTATTGCTTTTGAACACAATATTAACTTGTTAATTATCTGGTTAAGAATATTTATTAGTGTTTCCGCCTTTTTTTTCTTAACTATTATCGTCGCCTTACTTATAGTGGCCCAGTTTATGTGATATTATGTAAGGTGAACATCGTATTCCAAGTAGCCCTTTATACCGTTATAGATTTCACGAAACGTAATTACTTAGGTTAGAAACGTTAAGTAGTAGTCCTTAACGTACCTCGTAAGAATTCTGGAAAATAATGAATAAAAAACAAAAGGAGAAACTTCTATTCACTTACATATATTTAAAAAGGGGATTATCTTTGTTTTGAGGAGATCAAAGGGCTTTCCGTTATAATTTTCGACATCTTTACAGATTTTAACGAAGTCCATCAAAATTTTATAGTTGATATTGACCATTTTAATAGGTATTAAAGGCAAATAGCAATATTTATCCCAGTATTTATTGATTTTTCTTTAATAATTCAAGTCTTAAAACTACTGAGGTACGTATTCAAGTGTAATTGCCAGTTATTTTGCCTAAGAGGTAAAGTCCTGTGGTAAGACCTGTGATAGAATTTCGCGTGTAAGCAAAGCTGCCATGAAAATGTTTTCAAAGAGCTTGTTGATTAAAGTGCTGGGGGGCGATAAGTATTTACAGGTATTAAAAGACCTAACAATCTTACTTAATTAACTAGTTTAAAACGCCAACATCAATTCCTCTAGCTGCGTGGGCGACCACTACTTCACGTACTCTACCGCCGCTAAGAGCATACTCTTCGCTTTCATGAAAACGTGTTAAACTATCGAATATATTAACAGGTTCCTTTTCTTTAACGCTTAAAAAGGCTTAACTTAAATTAAGGTGAAGGGAAAGTTCCCTAAATCGCGTATAAGGGCGGTAAGGTTCCTTAACATTCTTTCCGTTAAGGCGTAGGTCCTAAAGGCATTACTTAAGATAAGCCAAGTCGAAAAGTTCTTATATCAGCTTTAAATTGCCTCATGCGGGTATATAAATTACTTACCGTTTAAGTTGAGCCTTAATCCTCAACCTCTCATCTTTTTAAATTAAGGTTTACATATCCATACTCCATTCGTTTAAAAGGTTACTAAAGTTTCGAAAGGCGTAGTCAGGGTCGTTAATATTACTATATTCAACGATATAGTAACTAACGAAGTTGGTAAGCTGCTTTTCGGTCAAGTTTTGGTTAATACCTTACCCCTATAGGCCTTTATCATATAGCTTGGTAAAAATTTATATCAGGGCATTAATCCCATTTTAAATCTATTAAATGGGTGCTATTTTAAGGTTTAGGTCGATACAAAGCTTGAAAAGACGAGAAACTTGGTAATTTAGGGTGTAATGGCTTGTTATTTTGACGTAAATTTGAAAGACTGGCGATTTTCGTTGTTTTCACTTGAAACGGCGAACTTAACAATAAAATTGACGTAGAAAACATGAAAAAAATAAATTAAAAGCAAAGATTTGGTGTAAAGGGTAAATTCGGAAGTCGTTTATTATTATTAGTAAAGGGCGAAGGTTAAAAGTTGTAGGCCATAGGACTTAGTCGTTTTTGCAGTAGTAGTACCCGTAGTAGTACTAACTTAACCGTTTTTCCAACTTGTTGTTTAATATTTTTAGTGGTTAATCTCAACGCTCTTCAAAAAGGATCTTGAGCAAAGATTTCTTAATGTTTTTAATAGCGATGACTTTGCTACCTCTGGTCTACCGTAAGAACAGTCGCAGCCTAAAGGTTTTCTTTATTTACTGCCGTCAAAACTGACACAATAGTAAAGGCTCTTCGCAAAAATCTTTCTCGTACCCTAACGATAACGCAAAATTTAATAACCGAAAAGTAACTTCTTCTTCTACTGAGCCAATCTGTGCTTAATCCAATAAGCACTAATCAGTATTGGTAGGGCTTTAGATTGTCGCAACGTTATCGATTCGAATCGTAGTCGAAGTAACAGTAGTATTACATTGGTCAAGTAGTGAATGTATTGTTCTAGGTTTGGTAGACTACTAGCCAGTCTGCACTGTAATTTGTATAGCCAATTGCTTGGCTCGTGCCCTAGTATGAAGTCTTGCCTACTGTATTCGACTTACACTCAATACAGTAAGCTCGTACAAAACAATATACTCAACTTGCAGTCAGTATAGTCAACTTTACTCTAAGTCAAATTGACTTACTGTACTGAGTGTAGTACTATTCCAACAAACAAACTATAACCGTAAATAATAAATACTATTACTTACTTTTATAAAACTTATACTTTTTAATTAAAACACTTTTATTAATAAATATAATAACCTTATTATGTGAAAAACGCGTAATACTTGTAAGGGTCTAATGCGTACGGATCAGTATACAAAAACCATTAATTTTTCAACGAACTAAACGATTTTCAGGCGTCACTTCCTCCCCTTTAACTTCCTTTTACTCCTCCAACTCTCTTTCACCGAATCTCGTTACCCCACCCCCTTCCATACATTACTGTTAATAAAAAGCAATAGCATATATATTATATATGATTTTTATTAATGGAGGACTAGGACAAAACCTATACCAGTGAATTAAAAGGCGTAAAATTCGTCTGTTATATGCGTACGAATTTTCAAATCCCGATAATACGAAAAGGAATGTAATGTTAACGAATAATAATTATAAAGTGTAAAGACGGGTATATTCCCGTCGCCACTAACGTCGCTACTAAAAGGGCCGGAGCCAGCGCAGGCGGTGGCGACGCCGACACTAGTAGTTGTGGGAGACAAGCTCTATTCTCAACTGGCTCACGCTCCCCAACCCCATCGCCGCCCCCTCGGCCGCCTTGAGTTCATTCTCAGGACCCACCACCCCTACCCGGGAGGGACGGGCTCGCTAGGCGGCAACCTGTTTCACTTGACTTGCAGTTCATACAGTTGATTTTACAAACAATATAGTTAACTTGCAGTTATTATAATCAAATAACTATTAGTATGGTTGATTTGTTTGTACTGTAATTAACTGCTGTTTCAAAACTAGCGGTTTTTTGTTCTTTACGCATACGCTAGTGTAGCCAATCATTTTTTTCGGTAATTTCTAAAGTCCCTTTTCAATACGCATGCCAAACCCTTGTTAATTTCAGTTCATTTGGCACAAATATTCACCTCGTTTATTGGTTTTTACCTTATAGTCTCGAGTTCCGATTTCCTTAACTACTATATGCAAGTTTTTCACCACAGATATATGTATATTGAAAAATTATACGCTATCAATTGCGTAACTTTTGTGAGTAAATCCGAGTATGCCTTTTTTTTCACTCTACTATTTCCATAGTTATCATGGCAGTTTTCCAGTTTTGTAGGGTATTCCTGATTCTCCATGTTATGTGCCAGGCGGTCCACGTAGCCTTTAATCTGTACATTTGATTCATTTCTCTCCAAAAACTATTCAAAGGCGTTAATGAGTGTAGCTTTTATTATTGGGTTAGCAGTGTTGATATTTTTAATCAATATATTGGAATTTATCGATTTACTAGCTTGTATATCTCTCCTCTAAAGCCATTACGTTAATTTATAAATATTTCTTATTGATAGTACCTAATTGAAACAGTTATTCATAGAGAATCCGGGAGTTAATACGTACGATCAAAGTCATTGAGGATAGTTTCAGCAATTTAATTATAATCCATAACATACTATGATTTACTATACTAATATTAAAGTTTACTATTATATTGTAAATCTACGATGTTAATACGTTTCCCATTATACGTTTATACTAGACGAGTATCCAGTATATGAGGTTGTTAGTAATTGTAATTTGCCTATTAAATTTATTTTCGGAAACGATTATTATGAGGATCTCGATTTAAGATATAACGTTTGTATTTTTCGCAAAATAGCCGTCCGTTAAGATTATTATTTTCTCTGTAATTAAAGTTACTAGTATTATATTAATACCTTGAGTCGAATTATCTATTCGTTATTGAATAGCTTTATACAAATCATCGATTTGTTATCAAATAAATTCATTTTACTTGTTAAAGGTATTATGTTCTTGATTTTGAACTTATGTTGTAATCAACAGCTTGTAGGATACCTCCAGTTGGCACATCATAGTGATGAAGGCTGTTCCTACCCTTTACCTTACATAATTCTATGGTTTTACCTTGTCGATTTTATTGATTTTAGCTAGGCTCATAATTTACCTGATTTAGAGTAAGTTAAAGTATATTTTACAGATTTTTTCAATATTATAAATACGTATTAACAATTCATTAAGTCAAGATGCATACCTTTATCTAACAGCTTAATCGTTTTACAACTTTCAAAGCTAAATCTTTCGATAACATTTGCTTTCACAATTATAAACCCAGTGTTTCCAAGGAAATATTTATCGATGATTTTTATATCAACGATGCCGAGGTTTTTTTTTTTTTGCAATTAATAAATACGGGTTAAATGTTAACGTCTTTATATACAGCATACTTCTGAAGAGTATTTCATAGGTTAAAAACCAATGGATTAATCTGTCGGACAATCCGTATGAAGGTATGACGTATTGTATTACCGTTTTGGTAGGAACCCTATTCTTTTACTCCTTCAGTAATTCCAATAATGAAATCCGTAGAAAATTCATGGCGGATTACATGTAAATATATGTAATGTTACGGCTATTAAAGATCAACTGTCCGCTGAAGTCAAAAGTCAAACTGGAATCAATTACGATGATTAAACGTTAATTAATTCTTTAAATCGTAAGCGATTAAGTAAGGATTTAGTTTTTTCATTTATTACTATATCTTTGAATTATTAGTCTTAACATTCTGTACCACCAGTCCGTGGTTTTACGTTTAACCTTATTTTGATTTCAAACATGACATCGTAAGGTTTGGTATTTTCAATTTCGTTGACAATGTGAATAAATAAATTTGCGTATAAAAAATCCGAAGATTTTTACTCTGTCGTTTTTTTAAATAGCTTGCCCGGCATATTAATAATAGCTTTAGTTAGGAACTTAAAGGCTAGATTTCAATTAGACTTTCCTTTCTAAAATACTTAATCTGTTATTTATACTTTCATCGGCTCCTTATTCTTGTCACCCTCTTTTCTTTTAGTATTTATCATTTTTATGGTAGTTCTTCACGCCATAGACGTTCCATAGGATTGTTAATAATCAGTTTGATAGGGTTTTGTTGGTTGGTTCGCTAGTTTTGAATGTTTCCAGTTTAAGGATTTTTATCGGATTGAAAATAATCTATACAGTTTGATTTAAATAATGAAAAAGTGACGGAACCGTTAGCGGTTTAACCATTGCGTTTGGGTTGGTAATACCTATTATTTTATAAGTTCTATCTCATTTATCTGGCTCTTTATACGTAGATATTTCAATTTAAAAAAAGCAGAAACGATAAGTTTGTTATTAATGGTTCATTTCTGGCATCAAGGGTATTACCATTTGAGCGGTGTACTTATTTATTCCCCAATTTCTTAGGGCTTTATTATATACCGTAACCCGTTTTGAAATATTGAATAATAATGGATATTTATTCGTTGAGCATAAATACTTTTCAAAAAATATAAAATTTGATCTAAAACCGTTAGAACTGATAATATCGTTTAGAACTTATAATATCATTTGGAACCGTTCCCCTAAACTTGTGAAACTGGTATTTCTTAGGGTAGAAGTATCGTAAGTCTTTCATAATAATACATAATATTTTTTTATTTTACAAATACTCTAAAAGGTTTTAACATTGATTTATTTATACTTACTCCCCATCAACCTAATATAAATTTAAAAATTCTTTACTACAAATTTGATGTTAACATCGTGGGTTCATACATCGAAGTGTCCCAAATACGTATTAATTCATAAAGTACGTAGTATCTTTCTTATTTCTATCCAAACAAAGATTTTAAGGAATTTAATATCGTAAAACGACATTACAAAGTTAATAGCATAAAATACAGACTTACTGTTGGAATAGCAATAAAATGAAGTAAAGTCAAGTCAATTTTACTTACAGTAAAGTTGCTTGGACATACTGCAAATTAACTATAGTTTGTGAAACTGCACTACAAATGCAGTGCAGTAGGTTCCCACTTTAAAATAGGGCACATGCCAAAGCGTTGAGCTATACAAAATAGTATGCAGACCGGCTAGCGGTCTGCAAAACTTGGAACTAACACATCTTAATTAATAATATCAATTTAGCACCAGTTACTTCAACCACAGTGATTCAAATCGACTTCATTGTAACGATAAAGGTTTACCAATACTAATCAGTGCTTATTAGGTTAATCACAGATTGGCTGAGTAAAAGAAAAGGTAGGTTTCCTGTTGTTACGCTTTATTTAGGTAAAGTAAAGGAAAGATTTTTGCGGACGGCCCCTAGACGTTGTTCTAGTTTTAGCCGTAATAAGTAAAGAAGGCTTTTGGATTGTGTTAGTTTTCGCGGCAATTTCAGAATTGAACAACTGTATCGTTATTAAAAATTCCAAGAAACCTTTATTAATTATGTTTAAAAGCGTTGAGATTAACCGCTTAAAAATTTCAAAGATTACTGAGCTTGTAAGTTAGCAAACGGCTAAGTTAGTATTATTACGACCATTACTACTACGTGTATTACTCCTACAAAATTTAAATCGTAAAAACAATTAAGTCCCACGACCTTTAACTTATACCAACTTTGATGGTAAACTTATGACCTATTACTTTACACTACTATTTTTCCCCTACACTATTTCATCTTCATTATGATAGCCTTAAAATACGCCATAATTTAAACCGTTGGCAACCACGATCGAAAAAAGGTAATTAAAGACCTCGGCGCTATCTTGAAAAAGCATTATAATAAGGAACTTTAATTTACGAACGTCAAAGATGATTTAACCTTTAAGCACTTTACCAACGTAATTAGATATTATATCCTCCATATAAACACTACTGGAAACTTTTAAGAACCCCGAGTACTCGACAACTTCTCAGAATTATTTAGGGACTAGACTAAAAACATGTAGATAAAGGTAGAATAACAGTTAAAAATAAGGACGAAGATTGAACTCTACATCCGTAGTTAAAATCTTCCCGCGAAGTAAGGGAAAAAACGAAGTTTAATATACATCCTCTACTATCGGTAGGGTCTTAAGCCTATAATATTCACGTGAACAAAAGGTCTTTGAAAAGTAATCAAGATGATTGGTATTTGTAGTATAAAAGAAAATGAAGATGTATTCAAGAAGAAGTATCCAGAGGTATACGTTAAAGGTGAGGGCTTATAAGCTCTCACCTAGAGCGTACTACTCTGGAATACCTGCTTCTAGACCGCTCCACGCATGGGAGTATAATCTGCAGCGTGTAACGTTATCATATACACTACAAGAGTATAACTTGTAATATAACACGTGATTATATACTTCGAAAGAGTAAACCATATATCATGACACGTGATCGTGTCATGATTCAAGAGTGCACCTTACAGCGTGATGTACTACTACGTAAATATACTATCTATGAATATATATAATAATATCCACATCTACGAATACTCCACAGATAAAGATCCTTAATAAACTAAAGCCAAGCGCAAAGATTTTGCTAACGACGGCATTCTTTAACGCCCTTACATATGTTCGGAAGGACCTACCTAAACCTAAATGATTTTTTCAACCCTTTTACATAAAATTAACATTCTAATGCCACTAGCCGTGAAAAGTTGATTAACCTACAAGCCGTAAGCTCCTAAGTCCACTAGTTAATTAAAAAGGAATCTCGAAGTACCCCTTAACACTAAGAGAATTATCACCAATTCACTTTCCCATACACTCTTTAATACGTCTAGTTTTAATAGAAAAATTAAGGAAGGAAAGGCTTTACACGGGAACTTATTTTGGGTATAACTGCTGGCTTTTTTCCTTCAAACTCCGCTAAAGTTAATTATCCTGTCCACTAGTACTAGTAACCTTAGTACTTTCCTCAGTCAATAGATTTGTAAAGTCCCTACGATTAGTACATCACCTTTCCCCCTCAACGTATCCCTATAATGGATACGGATTATGCGGTAATTACCACGTTCATTAAGATTTAGGAAGGGGAAAAAAGTATAACGATAAGCCATATAACTTTTTCAACGTTAAGTTATACCCGTTTTTTAATATTTATCGTTAAATAAAAGTTAAATCACCAGGTTTTTAATCGTTATTTCCCAGTATCTTTACCTGTTATTCTGAGGATTACTACCTCCAGTACCTTACTAATTGTTCATCCTTTCGCGAAATTTACGATGGCCTAAAAGATTAATTCGAACACGATGTTAATTTTACTTAGTATTACACCAATTGGAATATTATTAAGTGGTTTTACATACTGGATTACAAAAAAGAGTCGGAAAGTAAAATAGATCTCCTTTACTAGATGTTTAATAGGCTGATTTTGTACTGATAAGTAATAGGAAATGTAGGAGCTGGCGAAGATACCTTATACCAATATGTTTAGCAGGTCGTTACGGACTATAAAAAGTTAGAATACGCTCTTCAATGCCAAGATGTCACTTGCGAAGGGTTTTTTTTTTTTTGGCTAATTACGTTCTTCATTGGCGATAGTAATAGATTGAGTCTCCAGCTCGACTAGTATGTAGCCTTAAGCCCCTAAGTTTAGTAACAACGAAGAAAACCCCTTTTACCCGTATTATATTAACTGTAAGTACGGAAAGCTCGGCTAGTACAGTTAACGGAAGGTCCGGACCTTTATCTACGGAGGAGGGTATTCTTTTTCCGCAAGGTCTTTGAATTGGCTAAGAAAATTTACCTTAACCGCCAAGAGATATTGGATTTATGATAAGTAGTGCTATTGGTTAATACTTCATATTGCCTCTAAGTTTGAATTAAAGTAGGTGATATATTACATGTAATTCCCCTTTACTTCTAATTAGGATTACGTCGAATAAGTTACACTATTTCAAGGAAACGAGGTTAAAAATTAGAAAAACAATCCAAAGGCTATCAGTTGGTATGAAGATACTGGTATTTGAACTAGTACTAGCCCGGAAGCAACGAATCAACTCGCCGACTTCGCTTTTTTATACCACCTTATAAGTCAAGACCCCTACCGTCGACATAACGATAAAAAAACCTGGTCTCATAGATCTTTTGACCATTTAAAATAGTTGTGTGAAACAGGTCTTTTAGTGAATTATGATGGATATGAAGGCGATATGGTATTTAATAGAAGGTTATTTATAGTACGTCGTATTACGAAGGAATATTGATACTACTATAGAAATCGACCACACGGATACTAGTAAGGCTAAGGTTAGCTTTAACCTTAGAAAAAAGCTATTTTCACTGGGATCGACAACGGTTAAGATTATTGTTAACTTTATTGTTTTTTATATTTTGGAATCTCTTACCCCCCTTTTTCTTTACCTTGAAAATATGAATAACCTTAACATTAACATTAACTCTTAGACTGATAAGTTCATACAAGTTAAAGCCGATAAAAGGTTTTTATTTATCCTTAAATAGACGAATCTTTGGTTTCATCTTTGAGGGCCAGAAGTAGTGGTGTTAAACCTAATGAAGGCGGAACTTAGTTAATTATATCGTAGGTTTAACTATCCGGCGATTGATAGGCTTTACATGGTCATAAAAGCAATTAGTTACGAAAATATAGACTTACTAACGCTAAAAGTAATTGAAAAGCTTTGCCATGATTGTTAAATATACTTTTAAACCCCCTTAAAGTTTAAGTTTACATTAAAAAAGATTAAGATTTTAATTCAGATGTCTTCGTAGACGTGTTTTACCTGTATGTTAATTTAGTATTATATGTTGTGGACTTCGTTACGGCTTTTTATGACGTTAATTTTCTTAATACTATTACGGTAAAGGAAACATGAAAGTTACTACGCGTTCTGTGGATCAATATGTACCTTATGCTATTAAATGTGTTATTTTACGACGCTGACACTAACTTTATTACAATAAAATTCCAAGTTAACGTTAAGTCGATAAGTATTGAATATAAATAAGTTCTCGTTAAGGTTTACTGGGGTATTAGTAAGGTCTAAAGGGTATATACTTTCTTCCGAAAAGCTTACGATATCTTTACATTAAAAATCAGAATCTTTACAAGTTAGAAAGCACGGCTTTTAATAACGGTAAAATGTTTTAGCGATACTATTTGCTCTAACGAACTTATACTAACTTTTCTGGTATTGGTAGCCTATTAACGTATAATATTGAAAACGTTACCTTCGTCAAGTATCCAAAAACGTATTATAGTATTTATCAAATCTTTAAAAGAACTAAAGAAGGAATAGACATGACATTAAGTTAACGATATCTTTAATATTAGGAACAGACCATTAATAACAAACGAATTCTTCCTTTCCCTTCAAAATGAAATCCTTATGTAGCGCGAGCCAGAAAAATAGGATAGGCTATATAAAATCTGAGGTATTATCAATTTAAACGTAGTGGTTAAAACTGCTAACGGCTTTGTAATTTTCTGAGTTATTTAAGTCAAGTCGTACAAACGACCCCTTAAGTCTAATACAAATCTTAACGCCGATAACCTCCGAACCAAATGAATTAACTAATTTAATTCTTTGGATCCGATTATTAATAAGCTAATAAAATGTTAACGGCGTGAAAACCACCTAAAAGATGGATATACATTAAAGAAGAGGACGTAGATAGGGATACTAGGCTTGGCTGGATATGTATAATGGTGTGGTATCTTAAAGAAAGAAGTCTAACGGACAACTTGCCTTTAAGTTACATACCGAAGGCATTATCAATACACCGGGTAATTCATTTGAATAAAATGACTAAGTGAAGTTTAATGGCATTTTTTGACGAGAGGTGATAAAATTCATACCGTTAATGTAATTGAAAAGTTGAAACGTTACTATCTTTAAGTTAAGGTTAGTTTACGAAGTTAAGGGTAAGACTACGAATAGGCTATACGCAAACTAACGGCTAATCGCTTAAGGATACGGTATTAAAAGTAAGGACTACATTTTTACTTATTCATTTATAATCCAAAAAGTTAACTAACGTTTAATTGTCGTAATTGCTGCCAGTTTTACTAATAATGTAAAAAGTTAGTTTACACTTAATGGATGGTATATTACGTAATCGTATACTCAATCTCTCACCGATTTACAATGGATTGTATTTTTAGAACTGCCAAAAAAAACTGAGGGACAAGTTTCCGGCTAGTATGGTGATGCGTTGCATTCAGTCTTTTAACGGATTGGCCAATGAATACGTATACTGGTTTTTAACGTATTAAACGTCCTTGAAAAAAAAGGCTAGGTATAAAGCATTTAACTTTTAACCCGTACCTATTAATTACGAAAAGCAAAAACTTTGGTATCATAAGTATGTAAACTAATGATATTATTTTCTTCGGAGATGTTAGGTTTATAATAACTGAATAGCGTGCTATCGAAAGGTTAGGCCTTTGAAAGTATAAGCTAATTAAGACGTTGGTTAAAGTTATATAGATTAACGTTAATGAATAGTTAATGTGCACTCTTGGTATTAAAGTTGAAAAACGAAATTTATATCAACTTACGTTAAAAAGAGTAAGCTATAAGCCTAACGATTATCAACAAAGCCTACGGGGTAAATTCTTAGAGATACCTAGAAAAAAAGGCCTGTACAGCTTATATAATCACGTTATTCCAACTAAAGGCGTCATACAACCTTTATATTACGGTATAAGTATAGGAGCTATGAGAAAATGACTTTAATAGGTTAAATAAAAGAATCTAGTGGAAATTGGATTACGTGGAAGAATGAATTAATATTGTCTTTATAAATCTAGCGAAGGCGAAGTTAATAATCTTTATGGATAGACCATTCACCATCAATACTAAGCTTATATCATAAATCGACTTCCTAATAATATTAGTTAAAAAGAAAGAGTTTAAAGGTTAATTTATAATTACAGCAAACCTTATATACTAGATATCCATTAAATATAAACGCGTAACCTGTAGTGTATTGGCTTTAAATGTTTATGGTATAGTGGCAGAATTCAATATCGGTATAATGACTAACGGCACACTAAAAATTATTACTAAAGAGTTAGACTTTACTCCGATATTTATCGTAATATATATTGTTTCCGAAACCTTTACGAATTTCTTTTAAAGTTGAGAACGACTAATGAAAAATGGTTAATTATAAATGTAACGACTTGAAAGAAGAAATACAAAGCCCGGAAAATCGATAACTTCCAGTGGATTAATAGAAAAGATAAATCTACTGACGTTATAATTAAGGCTATACCTAATAGCGCTTTGAAAAGGTTTGTGGATAGTAATACGCTAAACATACGAATAGAGGGCAATGTGAATAGCCTGTTACGTGACGTGAAGGAATAGGGTTACCCTAGCAAACTTAAAAACTATCAGGGCAGTAATGTTAATGAAAAAGGTAATAATAACAGAAATTTGAACTACTGGCAAAAGTTAAGCAATTGATTGCGTACCTAATTTACATAAGTTTATGGCGAAAGACCTATGTATGGGAATTAAAGAAGGAAAGTCTCGGAGGAGTGGAGTAAAATAGCTATAAGGAGCTGTAATTGAAATTGATTTTAGTAAAGATTAATCGAAATTCATAGGGGTCTAGGTTATTGTTAGTTTACGGATTGAGGAGGGAATTCAAAAGTTGCTACCAATTGATGGCAAGCTACGCTAGCGCGTAGGCACAAAAAAAAAGCCGTTAGTGTTGAAATAACAGTTAAATACAATACAATTAAGTTGACTTTACTTATAGTAAAGTTCATTGTACGTACTGCAAATTAATGTTAGTTTGTAGGATTGTACTGGAAGTATACTGCAGTAGGTACCCACATCAAAGTAAAATTCAAGCCAAAGCGTTTGGCCATACAAAATAGGGTGAAGACCGGCTAACAGTTTGCAATACTTAGAACCAACACATCTCAATCAATAATATCAATGCAGCACTAGTTACTTCTACCAAAGTAATTCGAATAGACTCCATTACAAAGATGAAGGCCTACCAACACTTACCGTTTCAGTAAAATACATCAATAAAACTTTTAAAATTACAATATTAATCTTTTAACGTAAATATTAACTTCAGAGGAGTTTGAAAGTGTATTTGACAGTAATAGCAAATCCGTGCAAATATATTTAACGCTAATAAATCCATTTTTTTATAAATAATCGTCTCTACAACTTTATATAGCCTTTTTAGTAACAGATAGTTCATCTGTTTATATCGTTAACGAAGTTTTGACTCTGTAATGTTTAATACCACTACATGGAGCTTTTGAAGGTAGAACTACAAGTATTTTCATTTCAACCCGAATAGGAACCTTTAACCGTTACCTCCAACTACTTCGTTATCTGAAATATAAATGCTAACGCTAGGTCTTTTCATATTCTTGGAGGTAAACGAAGAAATTATTACATGAGTTTAAGATAGAGTGGAAAATAGGCCTAACAACTGTTATTATAGTCGTCTATCATAGTAAAAAACTTCTATCTAAGATTAAAAATAACTTTTGTTTTTCCAGAATCCATATAATTTAATTCTGTAATAGTATTAGTATATTTTAGTAATGCAACATATTACGATTAACTTTCTGTTTAGTACTTTAATACTTTGTTATTTGATATAATACCTTAAAAGATGTCTCTCGCGTAGTGATTTTGAACAATAAATCAATGTATAGAGTTAGGAATTTTGATGTTTTAACAATAATAGCGGTTTTTATTTTTTAAACAGTATTAAAAGGCATGGTCAGCTAGTTTTTACGTTGCATTCGAGTTTGTATCAATATTTATTATATGAGCAGATAAGTTGAGGCTTGTTTTCTTGATTTTATACCTCTGTATTCTCAAAGTTTGTAACGCGTTGAATATATTTCTAGTCAAAGGTGACGCGGTATTATATATATATATTAACTATTTTCATTTTCAATCAGCAATAATATGGCTTATGAATCAATAACTTAATTTGCCGCAAATACAACATCTATCGATATTTCAAAAAATACGAAATTACGTAAAGGTTTCAAAACGAGGAATATTATTGGAATATTATTACATGCAATGCAGTAGGTCAACTTTACTTACAGTAAAGTTGACTATACTGAACTGCAAGTTGAGGGTATTTCTTTGTGGAGACTTACCGTATTGGGTGTAAGTCGAGTGCAGTATACTGCACTTCACTCTAGGTTATGGGCCAAGCAATTGACCATACAAATTACAGTGTAGACCGACTAGCGATCTGCCAAACCTAGAACAAGACATCTACCATCTGACCACACAATACTATTGTTACTTCAAAGACCAATCTAATCGATAAAGTTGCAACGTCTAAGTCCTACAAACAAAGATCATTTTTCTTTGCTTGCTCCGGCATTTAAAATTTCAGGTAAGTGCCTTTTGTTCAACATATTACTTGAGATTACCGTACTTGCGGTCGATGTAATAGGTATTGACAATGTTTTTATCGTCATTGTTGAACTCGGAAACATAAAGATACATACCAGTCAAACTCGAAACCCATATTATCACCGTTGCTCACAAAGATCGTAATTAGCTGAAAAAGAATAAAAGTAAGGTTAGGACAATATAAAGCGTATTAAATCTTTTTGTGACGCGTGATAGAATGTATAATTTATTTCCGTAATATAAATCCTGTAGCTTTTACATTTCCAATTGGTTGTTGACAAAATATGACGTTGTTAAATATTTTATTAAGGAGGTTATTGGTAAGGTTTCAGTTGTTACAACGTTTTAAATTCGATTGATTGGTCGAATTAATAGCAGTATTGCATGGTAAAGTAGTGGATGTATTGTTTTAGGTTTGGAAGATCGCTAGCCGGTCTGCATAGTAATTTGTATAGCTAATTGCTTGGCCCGTGCCCTAATATAAAGTAGGCGCATACGATACTTGACTTATAGCTAATACAATAGGCCCACATAAAACAATGCACTCAATTTGTAGTCAGTATAGTTAACTTCACTGTAAATTATTTTAAATTACTGTATTAAAATTACTACTATTCTAATATTGTCGGCTTTTTAGTTTGTACGTATACGCTAGTGTGGTTAACCAATCTTTTCCGGTAACCGCTAAACTACGACCTTATCAACTGTTTAGACTCCTATTAATTCCAATTGACTGTTATATTGAATTGCACCTATTTTTACTCAAATTAGCCTCAATTGCCGTCGATTGCCTTACAGCTACGAGGTTCGACTTCATTGATTCCTATGAAATTTTTTCCCTACATAAACTTATAGAAACTTGGAATTTAGCCATACTATCTAAATAAATCTCTATCTTTATTCCCCTCACAGTCTTCTCATTTGCTAGCATATCCTTGACAGTCACGTAATTTAACCTTACCAGAAGGCAAATTAACGTAACCTTCAATGTGTATAATTAGCCTGTTATTATTTACAAACCTTTTTAGAGCCTTATTCGGTAATATCTTCGTCATAAAGTTATCAGGATTATCCTTTCCATTGATTTACCAGAATCCCTCGATCTCTCTGCCTTCATAGGCTTCACGAAGTGTTATTACATCAATTATCAGGCGTTTTCGCTAGTGATTCCGAACTTTGAAAAGCATTCAAACAGACTTTTCGAGTCGATATAAATTACTACCTGAATATGAATAATATTTTGATACCTGGTAATAGAGTTAAGGGTTTTCTATAATTCCATACCCACATTAAAGCCTATCTTTATTTTATAAACCTTTAAAGTTAATACTCTTCGTATAATCCTTTGATATTTAACAAAGGTTCAATAAATTAGATTACCAATAATACTAAAATAATCCTTTCACTTGTCTCTATTCACGAGGGTTATTAGAAAGCCAATCTGTAAAGAAAAATCGGTATTATTTGTAAAGAACTTTTCGTAAAGATTATTAACTTAGCCTTCTATAAGTTAACCAAGACAATATTAATTACTTGGTAGAAGTTTCGAATTTACTACTTAAACCTTTTATTTAACCGGTTCAAGTCTTTATCAATTGGATTTCATGCTTATGTCGTCATGAATAGGTCGTAAAAGGCCTTCAGTTAATATAGGGTAGCAATGTAGTTACCACAGGTACGTTGTTCTAGGTACTGTTAAGCTTTAACTATGTTAGTCTTATAGATTATAGTTAAGTCAACACCTTAAACCTTTTAGGAAAAGTTAAAGCCGGTATTAGCACCAAATATAAGAATTAACGATTCCTTAAAATCTAGTTAGTTACCTTTTATTAATGTCATAACCGGCTTATAGTTTTAAAACTTAGCATTTTCAATCGCTCATTATTTTAATACTATAAAACCAACCGTTTTAATAAAAAGGGTATCGTTAATTTGTATACCTACCAGTCCTAAGATCTTCTCTTACGTTACTAACAGATGCGGATTGTATATTCAAGATTTTATACCTAGCTGTGATTTAAAATAAGATGAGTAGATTAGGAACCAATAAACGCTTATTGTAGTAAGTTAGTATAAAGGCTTAATATATCGTATTACCGTCTCTGGAGGGTAAGTGACACGTAGTTCCTATGTCAATTTTATTAATATAATCCATTGTAAATCGATTATTAATTACGTTTATATTTATGTTATATTTTGGTTGCTAATTATAAACCTGCCTTTAACCTCAATTAATAATTTTATTTTCAAATAAATTATTAAACCTTCATTAATCTTCTCAATTGTTTGTAACTATGTAATGATTCAGTCTTTCAATTTATCACTATATCCTTAAGCAATTAGGTATGACTTTTCGTATAACTGGCCCGTGGCTTTATCTTTAATCTCGTGGATAATCCTTGACTTAAGAATCGTGATATTTGGATCTTAAAAGTTAAAGTCAGTCTTCGGTACGAATTATTCGATTTCTCGAATTAATAAACCGTCAATTTCAATCCTGTCACTTTCTTTAAAAGGTTTACCGAATGTCTTAATGATGCTTTGTATTCGAAACTTTAGTCTCAAGTCTTCGTTATCATTTTTCCCCTGCTTACCTAAGTAGTATTGTAAATACGGCCCGGTATATAATCCTTCCCTTTAATAGTCTTTTTTTTTTGGAAGGTTATCCGCGCCGGTAACATTTTATCGACTTAGTAATAATATGTGGAGGAGGTTCATATTAGCTTGATTGTTTAATTTAAGTATCTTTATCGCTAGTTAACCTAATATAAGTCTTGACCTAGGTAATACAGAAAGTTATGGAGCCGTTAATAATTTTAACAACTACTTAAAAATCAGCGATAATCAAGGTTTTGTATAGGTATTTTTATTTGCCTAACTTCCTTTATATGTGGACTTCACTTTATAACGGTAAAGCAAGTACGTCGACAATCGTAAGGATATTCCTAATATTAAACGTATCGTTGACTCAGCGGCGTACCGATTCTTTTCGCAGTTCCTTTAGTATTTTTCTGTAAGCTACAACCATTTTTTAAGTACTTGATAATAACAGATATTTATTAGTAAAACGTTGGTACGATCCAAAAACTAATAGCGTTAATACCAAGCCGATAAGGCTCACAATATAGTTCAGGCCATTTACCGCTATTTAAAAGCGTACCTTTGGGTCTGTAAAACTTTCAATCTCCAACGTAAGGATATTATACGCTTTGTGAAGTATTAAGTATACTCTCTTACCCTTCTCAATACTCTAGTAATCTTTTACCTGCACCTATTAACATTGGATACCCATTATTTTGGCATCTTTTTAAAAATCCTCCGCTGCAAAGTCAATACCAGTATCGTAGAAGATGACGTTAGGTAAGCCTAAATACGTATTAATCCATAACATCATTAACGTCTTCCATATATACATTAACGATAAGGACTTTGAAAACGTTTCTCTGTAAAAAAAAGTTGCGAAATGAATGATATAAAAACAGGCTTATTATCCAAGGGAAATAAATTAATAAAAATATTGTAAGTAAAGTACTTATCGTGTTTCAATATAAACTTAAATCTTTGTGAGACTTAGGTATATATTTAGTAATAGTTACAAAGCTTTTCAATAGATTTTAGAGTAAAGTATTCTTCAATTTTATACCCTATAGACTTTATAACTTTATATAGCTTATTAACAACTGTGTGGTTAAAACGTTGGTATAATTAACGCATATTAGGCTACGTTAGGTTTAATACAACTATTTTTAGGCTTTGAAGATAAAACCATAAGTGCTTTCACTTCAAGGCGAGGGGAAACCTCTAGCCGTTTTTAACAATTTCGTCAACGTTCAAGTCACCATTAATGCCAGGGGTTTTCATATCCTCTAAGTAAAAAAGGAAAGAGGTAGAGGACTTAAGGATATGGAATATAATGAGTCCTACAATAGTTTAAACTATCTTTATCCATAGTAACGATAGTTGTTCACTTGGTTTGAGGCTAACTTTGACCTTATTAACATCGTAACGATTAATCTTAATATCTGTAGTGCTTTCCCTCCATAATACCTTAAAACGTGTGTTCCATAGAAAAATCGTGAAGGTTAAAGGTGTATAAGGGATTAAAGTCTTGGTTAAGGTAAAGGTAAAGATTTTTACCGCTTAAGCAGTATAAAAAGGTAAAGTCGACTAATTACTAAGCCTCACCAGAAGTTATATCTTTATGCCACTTAATTTATTTAGAGGTATCGATACTGTTAATTAGTCCGTCACTCTTAAAGCCTGCGATTGAATCTAATTAATCCCATTTAAAAATAATAAGGTACTAAATATAATATATTAACTTTCTGTTATTATATTAGGTGAAGGAGTAACGAGTTAAGCAATAACCAAACTTACTACAAATTTAATATCTTTTACTCCTATTATGATAATAATTCTTATGGTTAACAAGTCCGCTTAAATCTTAACCTTATTAGTGTTAACGTAACTGTTATCTCCATTCTAAGGACGTAAAACCAGACCTTAGACGTTCAAGGCGCTCATAACCGTACTCAAGGTTGATGTAATTAATGACCGCAAGGTCTTTTTCATACAGGTCAGGGAAATTACCGGCTTAGGGGTATATAGTAAGCGAGTTTAGTGTACGTTCCATTATAGTTGTAAGCGAAAAGCTTTACTAGCTAAAAAAAAGCTTTTATAAATAGTATCTGGACATTATAAGGTATATTTAAACTTACCAACTCCCGTAATAACTTCCCGTACCTAATTGCAAAGTGGGGCTTCGCTAACGTGGGCTTTTGCCATTACTTATTAGCTAATATTAACTTATTAAGTATTTAATTTAATACGTCCAATAGTATTTCCTCCTCTTTTTTACTCGCTATTATCGTAATCTATCTTGTAGTAGCCTAATCCATATAATATTAGGCAAGGTAAACGTCGTATTCGAAATGAATTTTTATACCATTATAAACTTTATGAAGAGGAGTAGCTAGGATTAGAAATGTCAGGTAATGATTCCTGGCGTACCATGTAAATATTTCAAAAAACAGTAAATGAAAACTAAGAAAAATAACCACTTTCTACTTACAAATATTTAAAAAGATATTATCTTCGTATCTAAAATGTTTTATAGCTTCCCGTTATATTTATCTATATCGTTACAGATCTTGACGAAGTCCGTGAAAATATTATAGTTAATATTGAACATTTTGACAGGTTTTAGGGAAAAGTTTCGATAATCTTCCCAGTCTTCATTAGTGTTTCCTTATGGTTTAAGCCTTAAACCCTTCAAACCGCGGTTTTAAGGGTAATTGCAAATCTCTTAGCCTAAAGGATAAAGTCCTGTGATAAAACCTGTAATAGTCCCACGTATATAAGAAAATCTTTTGTAATATGGTTTTTAAAGGGCTTAACAATTTTAATTAAAAAATCAAAGGGCAATGAAGACTTAAAATTTTTAAGGGACGTGACGATTTTTCTTCAAGACTGGTAGAGAGCACTAACGTCAATTCCTTTGACTTCGTTAGCGGCTACTACTTTATGCGTCTTACCGTCGTTAAAACCGTACTCCGCGCTGTCACATAAAAGTATTAGACTACCGAGCAGGTCAACAGGTTCCTTATTATCAACGTATAAAGAGTCTTAACTTAGCTAGGGGTAAAAGGGAGGTTCCCGGAAATATATATAGGGGCGTTATGGTTCCTTAATATCTTTTCCTTTAGGGTGTAGATCTTAAGGGTATTATTTAAGTTGGGACAACTCTTAAAGAGTCTTTATCAATCTGGTGGAGTTCTTTTCCAACACATATATCCTTCGGCGCTCGTATTATGATTTTAACCTAGATTTAATACACTGTTAAATCCTCTTCAATATATCAATAGTTCCATCATCAAAAAACTTATGGTACTTGCAAAAGACGCAGTCGCCGCGGTTGAATTCTTCGCTGAAATATTATTTAACAATGTAATAGCCAACGAAATTGACGAAATTACTTTCTGTTAAGTCTTTGTTAATACTTCACGCCGAAAGATCTTCGTCGTAATACTTAGTAAAGGCAGTTCCGAAGGCTATAATTGACTTTACCAATTTCTAAAAAGGGACTATCTTGTCGTTTTTGGGTAGCGTACGACTTGGTGACGTAGCTTAGAGTAAACTTGGTACTTTGAAAGCGTAAGGATTTGGTGTTTTGGTATAAATCGCGTGGAAACTTAGCAACTTAATGTTAAATCACGCTTAGTAGGCGCGACTTGATGGTTCTTAGTGTTTTCGCTTGAAGCAGCAATCTTAACGATTGAATTAACGTAAGGGGAGTAAAAAAAGTAAAATAGGGGGAAAACTAAGTATTAAAGAAAAGGTTGGAAGTCATTTTTTATAGTCAAAGATCGAAGGTTATTTGTTGTTTTGGCTGTAAGACTTAGTTGTTTTTGCAGTAACAATACCCATAGTAGTACTAACTTAGCCGTTTGCCAACTTAACGAACTTTAAGACTTCTAACAGTCAGTCTCAACGATTTTTAAGAAGGATCCGTAAAAATCTCTAAGTGTTTTTAAGTAACGATACTATTGCTTATTTCCAGATTGTTGTTATAGACTAGTGCAGCCCAAAAGTCTTTTATATTTTCTCGCCATTGTGGACTGGTTTAGTACTAATAAAGGCCCTTAAAAAAAAACCCTTTATCCTTGCCGCCGTTTATCAACGTAAAATGTAACCAGAAAGTAGTTTTTTTCTTCTACTTGGCTTATTTATATTTAACTTAATAAGCACTGATTAGAGTCGGTAGAGTTTTGGACGTTACAAAGTTGTCGATTCGATTGATTAGTCGAATTAATAGTATTATTGAGTGCTTAAGTGGTGGATGTACTATTCTAGGTTTGGTTGACTGCTAGCCGGTCTACACAGTAATTTGTATGGATAATTTCTTAGCTCATACCCTTATGTAAAGTGAGTGTATACAGTACTTATCTTTCAGCCAATACAGTAGTCCCAAACAACATAATACACTCGACTTGGAGTCAGTATAGTCAACTTTATAGTAAATAAAGTTAACTTATTGCACTGCAATTACTACTTTTCCAACAGAGGTTTATCTGATTTTCCGACTCTTTTTAATAAACTAATATATTGAATTAATGGATGATGTAAAAATTTGTGTAATAATAGGCAAAATTAACGTATTATTTGAAATAAATTGTGAAATTATATTCAATTTCCTGAAACGATAAGTAATTTGGCAATTACCGGAGGTAATGATTTCTGGTATAACTGGTAATGATACTGGAAAATAAAAAATAAAAGCTTGGCAATTTAACCTTTGTATGACGGCAAATGTTAAACAATAGGCGTAACTTAATGTCGAAGAAGTTGTATGGCTTACCATTATACTTCTTTTTTACTCCTTAGATTTTAACAAAAGTTGTAATTACCACGTAATCCGTATTTATCATAAGAATATCTTAAGGGGAAAAAGTGATATAATGATTGTAAAAACCCTTTAAATCTCTCCACTAGTGATGTTGGAGCTGGTGTTAGGGGTAGAATAGTTATCTTTAGTAGAGGTTAGAAAGAAAAAATCAGTAGTCATTATTATATTAGGCTCGCGCATGAAGTCGCTCCTTCCTTAACGAACTTATTTGAACTAAAAATGTTGGGGGACTTGAATATTGCCATGGGGAACATATTGATAGTTTTGTTAGTGTTAAAGGGGTTCTTGTTTTTTTCTTAATTAACTAGTGGACTTGAGGTTTTCTCCAAGCTTAAAAGCTTATTAATAGTAGGTTAATTGATTTATCATCCTCATTAATGGAATTACTATTAAATTTGGCGCATTGAGGTCCTTAGGTAGAAGGGTCTAGGCAATTTATCTTGGCTCCACTATAACTTTGGGAATATGTATTTGCGCATTAAAGGATATTATGGCTAATAATACCTTCACCTATATATCTATCCAGGATTTTATACGTGGTATATTCGTGTATTATTTCAGTTAAATTACGGTTTTTAAAGTTATATTGTATTCAAGTCTTACTTTTACGTGAATTAACACTTAATTTAACCTTAACCGATTTTTCTGTTTTTTTCCCCATATGTTTAGGCTTTAATTCTTAAAGAATATGGCGAAATAATATTGAGCTTCAATGTTAGATTTTTTATTGTTATAGTTAACATCGAGAATAAAATGCCGATGTAGTTGGTTTGGTACTCATGGGTCAAATTTTGTCGATGTCCATGAATCAGAAGTTTTTTTTAAAAGTGTTTGATAATCGTAAGTCCGAGGTTTTTAATTACCTTTTTTAGGAGGGAGGGGAGTAACTATATTAATTTTGGTGTTTTAGGTAGCTATTCTGGCTATTACAATGTATAGGGGGAAAATATTGGTGTATTGTAGATTATTTATTGTTAAAGATATTTTTTGTAGTCAAAGGTTGTATGACTTGGTCGTTTTTGCGATTTCAAATTTGTAGTAGTAGTACTCGCAATAGTATTAACTTAATCGTTTGCCAACTTTATTAACTTAATGATCTTGAGACTTTTAAACAGATAATTTTAACGTTTTCTTTCTATGACTAATTTAATAAAGATTTCTCGGTGTTTTCGATCAATTGGCGATACCGTCGCCACTTCTATGTGCCTGTTAACAAGAACTACACTCAAAAGTCTTCTTTTTTGCCCCTTGCGAATAGAAGCATAACAAAAGGAGTTCTTTGCAAGAATCTTTCCTCTACCTTGTGCAATTACAAAGCGTAACCGGAAAGTAGTTTTTTCTTCTAACTAGCTTATCTTTGCTCAATATCATAAATACTAATCAGTATTATTAGGCTTTTATCATTGCCAAGTATTCGATTGGAATCTCTGGTTGAAGCAACTGATATATTGTATTAAAAGGATGATGTGTTACCTTTAAGTTTAACAAACCCCTAATTTGTCTTCACATCAATTTGTATACCACATTGCCTAGCTCTTGCCTTAGTTTGAAGTGAGCACCCATTGTATTTTACTTTCAGTCAATATAGTCAACTTGTAGTTAGTATAATCAACTAACTTTTAGTATGGTTGACTTGACTATTTTGCAATTGATTGCTGTTCCAACAGTTATAGTAATTATTGTATTACGTTGCTGACTTATATGGTTTCAGGACGTTGTTTTTTTACCGGAATCATATAGTTAATGCGCTAGATTGAATATGAGTAACACGAGTTTATATATTATTGTAAATAACCTCTCTCGTGCAATTGTAACTTGTGTTTTTTATTTATTGATTTCGATTACTCGTTGTTATTCAACAAACTAAAGTATTTAATGGGTTTTGAAAACGCTACGATTTTGGTTATTAAATTTATGTAAACGCTTTCATTTTTTACAATCGAGTAGGTGTTAATTGATATAACCCTAGTTCAAGTATTAATTTCTTCAAATAGCAGATGAATCACATAGGGAATCCCTTTTATTACATAGGTATATCAAAGTTGATGGATTATAACAAAGATTTCTCCGAATAGGTGGAGGAACGCTTGTGTTTTTTTGAAATATAAAAGAGTTTGTTTTTGACTATAGTATTATTATAACAAATGGAAAACCTTGTAGGGTTTTTATATCCATTAAATAAAGAATGAGTTGAGTTGTATACGTTTAATGTGGGTGTATTTAAGGGAATATCATTTAATATTACGTTTAGGACTTTTTAGTGTTTTGACAAAGACTCATTGATTTTTTTTCGTTTCTTTTTCAAGAGTAGTGCGTTAGAAGTAATAATATATCGAATGGTTATAAGTGGCGTTTTGTAATACCTGCGTAAACAGCGAAGCTTTTTGCTATATAAAAAAACACAAGTATCTTATTTTGACCCATTATAGTAGCTTATATAGTCTTTTGTGTGAGCGAGGTCGAGGATTTTGTGGTGGTAAAAAAAGAAGGGGGGGAGGGGTAATTTGATGTTATGAGCCAATATATTTTAAGGTGAGGTCAGTGTTGCGGTATAATTTAAAGCAGTCAAAAGGGTATATATCGAGTTTAGTGAGTTTGTTCGTTTTGTGTTGTAGGAAACTTTCCGACTGAAAGCATATGTCTCCATTTGTGATATTGTCCATCACGTGCACTACAATATATAGTATTAAGGCGCGTTATTTAATATAGTTAGTTTTGTTAAAACGAGCGATAAAGGTTTTTATAGCTTGTTTATAGGCCTAGGATAAAGGATTCACCAACTTTTAGGTTGTATTTTTACGTGTCTAGGGCCCTATAAAAGGGTTTAATACTAAAACGTTAGAGTTGGTGTATAACTACGTGTTTTTCCGCTGGGGGAAGTTTAGTCGTCTCGCGTTTTTACTATGGCTTTTGGTCTTTTTGCAAAGATTGGGATTCCTTTGTAGGCGCGTTAAGGGCGCGCGGTATCGATTTGGCTCCTCCAGTGTTTGCTATAGTGTGAGCTATTCAAATAGTTTTTCGGTGATGCTAACAAATCGTATACAGGTCTCGTGGCAGCACTAACAAATGTGGGGGCTTCCTATCAACGTGTCGAAAAGGATGAATTTTCCTGTTGTATCTTTGTCGGCTATTATATTAACGTTTTAAGTAGTTATTTGCTACAACTGAGTAATTAGCTCATTTTTTGCAACTTAATGATTTGTTATATAGGAATTGCATATTTGTCACAACTTAGCAATCTGTTATATGGTATTGACGTATTTATTATAACTTTGCAATCTATTGCGTAAAAGTTAATAGCGATATTAACATGTTTGCTAAGGAATATATTAATTTTGATATTGTTTGCTTAACTTGAAAGTTAAAGACTTTTCGGGTATCAGTCTTTAACATACAATTGAAATAAGTTTTATAAAGCTTCTTCAATAGTTTGGTAATACCGTCGCCACTTTTGGGCTGCCATAAAAACTAATGCAATCTAAAATGTATTTACTACTTGTTGCTATAAAAACTGGCGCAGTTTATAAGAGCTTTTGATAGGAATGTCTCTCTTTATATTACAATTATACAAAGCGTAACCAGAAAGTAGCCTTTTCTTTTACCTAGCTCATTTATATTTAACTTACTGTTGAGTATTATTTAGTGTTGATCGGTTTTAGATATTACAATGAGTTTTTGGTTTAAATTATAGTTGAAGTAATAAATAATATTATAAAGCCATTTGATAAATGAAATATCTAAGTTATGTAGACCGCTAGTTAGGCTGTGCCCTAAATTGAATAGGTACCTCACAATTAACTTAAAGTTATTTTGAGTGACTATATTCTAATACTTAAACTTATTTTACTTCTAAGAATATACTTGTTTAAAAATCCCACTTGAGTGAAATTCTATTTTTACCCATGCAGGATTCCATTCTTACACTCAATAAATATATTATGTTTACTAAAAAAATCAACATACTATTTCATTCAATTTATAATTTTGATGACGAACTAAATCTCCCTATTTTATTCAATAAACTTGGGTATTTACATAAAAAATACCTAAAATACCCTTTTTTTCGCCGCCGCTTAGAGTTTATCCCCCCAATCTAATGCACGACGGCGTATATAAGCTTTATTTACAGGGTTTGCTTGCCTACCTGATTCGTTAGGAAGGTCGCAGTGTAGTGCTGACGTATGTGCATACGTAATCTATGCAGCGACCTTTCTGACTCATCGGCTTACACCTGCATGGACAAAGCCGATTACGTCAGCAAGGTCGCCGTATCGACTACGCATACGGCCGGCCGGAGGTTCAGGCCAAGTAGTGTGTCGGGCTCGGACACTGGGGTCCTGCAGTTGAATATGAAATCGAACATGACATGACATGTCTTCACCAGGGCGCTCCCACTGATCAAGGCTGAGGCCAGCGCCTTGCACGCGAAACTGAAATCCGTCTCATCCACACAAGGCGCGCGGTGCCCTCGCATGGGCATCTAGCCCTTGCACCTTGCCGCTGCCGCCTCTTGATCCCCCAGCACATGTCATTCTGACTGGTGCTTCGATTTCAACTTGCTTTGAGCTACTGTAAGCACCAAAAAGTACTACCCACCTTACCCATATCGACCTCAACCACGCCCTCGAGCTCGACCGCAACCGCAACCGCGACCAGGACCTTTGACTTCACTTTTTCTGAGCTGTCTTACCCCAAGTTCCGACGGGGTCAAAGCAGCGCCACCTTGCGCGCGCTGGAAAGAGTCGGTTGGGCCAGTGGAGCAGGCCGCTATGCCGCAGTTCCTTCCAGACACACCGCCTGTAGTTGCAGTTGCAGTGGCCGGCTATGGCCACCATTTCCGACTACGACGACCGGGAGCGCGGGGACAGCGGCAACAGCGACGAGTTTAAGCCTGTCGACATGGCCGCCTCGGCCGCTTCGGCCGCCCGAAGCTCGGCCGCTGGCAACCCCTCCACCGGCGCCAACCCGAGGAAGCGGAAGAAGAGCTCACGCGCGTCAGTATCTGTAGCTCACTCTCACTTTCTCCAACGAACCCAACCTGCAATTATAAAAAAACCCGTTTCTCAGGTCCAAATGGTGTCCACCTTGTGTCGTGTGACGTGTGTGACGCGAAGCAACTTGTGTTACCTGGTGGTCCTTTCATATGCCACCACTGCTTACCAAGCTATCTCTTGCTGACTTTTTCCAGATGCGACTTCTGCCATGTCAACCACCAGCCGTGTGACAATGCAAAGCCACGCTGCAGCTATTGCGAACGACACAACAAATCATGTCTCTATCTACGACCCCAGAAGAAGCGTGGTCCTGCCCAGGGCTACCGAAGTGCCTTGCACACCCTTAGAGAAAGCGCTGCAGCGTGGGGTGCCGCCCTCAACCTGATCCCCTCTCTCGGCCCGGTCGTCGAGGGCTACCTCAAGCAGCCCGAGGGGAGGAGGCTTGTCCAAGCCATCAAGGACCCGACACAGCAGGAATTCTTCATCCAGGCCTGGCAGCAGAGCGCCGTCTTCAAGGCTTTCTTCCCCGACGAGGCCGCGGCATCGCGAGCGGCATCGGGAGCCGGGGACGACCCAACAGCAGGTTCGGATGCCACAGCGGCCACTTCGTCAATACCCAGCGCGCCGTCACATCCAGTGCCATTACACCAGCAACCAATGACGTCGCATGCGAACCTGCTGACGCCTGCCTCCGGTCTTGTGATCCCACCGCCACGCCCACCGTCAACACAGCTGTCACGGACACCTCATGCGCCTCATGGGCTGTCGATGCACGGCTATGACATCAACAACACCTTCGGCTTTGTGCCGCCGCCCCCGCCTCCGCCGTCTTGTCACGACGGTGGCAACGGGAGTCGGCCTGGGCAGCCTGGCCGCTCATCATGCAAAAAGCCTCGACAGGAATCGATATCATTATCCGACATTGTGGCCAAGGATGCAGCTAGATCGTATGTCGTGTTTATCCTCCTGGGGTTTCTTCTCTGCTACTCTGCTTCTCTGCCTTCCGGCCTGTTGCTAACGCCCCCCCAGCCCTGTCGGCTTTTCTCAGACGTTAGGGTCTCTCGGGTTTGCACCAAACGAGACGTTGAAGGATTTCCTGGACATGACCTTCCACCCCGAAACAATGGAACCCCCTCCCATCGAACCAGACTCGGGGCTTGGGAGCGACCAGGATCAAAGAGCATATTACGAATTGCTGATGGGAAGGCAATTCACGTGAGAGCAAGCGGTGGCCGAGTCATACAAGAGCATATACCACGGAGATGATGCCGAGTCTGAAACTTACGTCAGCAGTGTTAATTTCGAGGCTGCATCCCAAGATCACAAGCGTGGCCGGGTGAATCTCAAACACAATCAATACTCCGCCACCGCAAGCAAGCCTTGCGCTGGCAACACTGGCCTCTCGCGAGGCTCCGTGGAGGAGTCGCTTCTTGGATACCTGCATGCACAAGTACATATTGACTTCGCAATGCTGGTCGAGCAACCGGCCGGCAGGATGGCATGGTATGACATGGCCAGGAGGCCGACAGGGCCGCACGAGGAGCGGTCGGGTGCTTGATTAGCCCTCGACCCTGACCGTCGGCCCTCGACCCACGACCCACGACCCACTTGCCGGAAACAGGGGGTCGCGGGGCGGGTGCCTACCCGTGAAACGCAGGGCCAACGGGGCCGAGCCAAGCAATTACAACCACCCGCAGCGAGCAGCACGAGCTATCTTGTGCTAGGTAACTTGTAACTCGGAAAACCACAAGTTGGCCGTGCAGTCATTCGTACGTGACATGGGAATGACCAATCTGCTTTGCCATGTATATGCCTGCCAACATTGGCTTGGCTTGTTGGTCCGATGATGCTCCACAACCCGTCCTTGGCAACCTTGTACTGACTGTACTATGTGACTGTACAGCGGCAACCCAGCGGCAATACAGCGGCTGCCAACGACCCCAACGACCCATTGTCACCCAACGTCAGTGTGCCCTTACCGCCGCCACAGCCAAAACCACGGCATTCTGCTTGGGAAATTGGCTCGCACGGCCCTGTCCCTCGCCTTCTTGCCCAGCGACCGACCGACTTTCCCCCTCGTTGACTTCTCCGCGACCAGACCCGAGCCCGGATCCTCCAGCGACTCGAACCCCCTCCTCGAACCCCCTCCTCGCCGGCCGCCCATTGTCCTGCACTGCATGGGACCTGAGCGCGCGTGATTGCTGGTGCTGGGCCACATCGTCTGGCAAGGCGCGATTGGGTCACAGGCGGAAGAGCTAGGAATCTAGTTTCGGGCCACCAAGGGCCACCGGGCGCGACCCGCGCCGGAGAAGACTGCGCCTGCAGTCACGACAGCCCGAGATGTCGTCGTGGTCATCATGCAACACGACGGCCGAGGACCAGAACAGTAAGTAGCCTGCACCCGAGTCCGAGAATGGCTTCAACAGCTAACAACTTGGGCTTGCCAGTCTCCGAGGTCCCCCTGTCAGATCACACCAAACTCAATTTCCATCAACTCGCCATCATCATATCCTTCTCCACAGGCTCCGCGGCCATACTCCTCAGCTTCTTCTTGATATGGATGCATGCGCTGCACTACACGAAGCCAGTAGAGCAGAAGAAGTGCGTGTCAGGTCGAGTCCTTGCAGCTTGCAGGGGAGAACGTACTAATGTGCATGGCAGCATCATCCGCATCTTGCTCATGGTCCCGATATATTCAGCCTCCAACTTCCTTCAACTCGTCTTCTACCACCATGCAGTCTACTACGCCGTCATTTCTGACTGTTACGAAGCCTTCGCCATCTCCGCCTTCTTCAGCCTCATGTGCCAGTATATGGCGCCGACGCTGCACGAGCAGAAGCAATTCTTCAGACAATTATCACCCGTGCAGCCTTGGGTATGGCCACTGAGCTGGTTTTCGAAATGCTGTGGAGGGACCAGGGGCCCGTGGCGGACCCCCGCCAGCGGTCTGACATGGTTCAACATCATCTGGATCGGAGTCTACCACTACTGCTTCATACGAGTCGCCATGACCATTGTGGCTGTGGTGACAGAGCACTACAAACTGTATTGCGAGAGCTCCATGAACCCTATGTTCTCTCATGTCTGGGTAAGACGATCGTTGCTTGTAGGAGCTCTGGGTCCCCGACAACTGACATGCCTTGTTGCGACTAGGTTCTTGGGATCGAGTCGATTGCAGTTGCCATTGCCATGTACTGCGTCATCCAGTACTACGTCCAGTTTAAGGTGGCTCTGGCATACCACAAGCCGGGGCTCAAGGTGGTCGCCATCAAGGGCGTGATTTTCATCAGCTTCTGGCAGTCGACCGCCATCTCCGTCGCCTCGACGGAGCTCAACATCATCACAGCGAACGCCAAGCTCGCATACCCGGACATCGCGACCGGCATCCCCGCCATGCTGCTCTGCGTCGAAATGCTCATCTTCTCCATCCTGCACATCTGGGCGTACCCCTGGCAGGTCTACCGCCCCGACGCGCCACGCGTCTTCTACCCGCAGCCGGCGCCCGGCCGCACCCCGGACAAGCTCAACGAGCCCGGCCCGCCGCAGGGCGGGCCCATGGGCGTCTGGGCCATCGTGGACGCGCTCAACTTCTGGGACGTTATCAAGGCCTTTGGCCGCGGGCTGCGCTGGCTCGTCTGGGGCGTCAAGCGCCGCCACGAGGACGTCAGCTACCAGAAGAACGCGGCCCCGGCCGACATGGACCGAGATGGTAAGGCCACCACCAACTCTGCCTCCGGCCATGATTCCCATGCTTTGTGCCCTTACACGCTGCGCGAGGACAGGACCCCCGGCGGTGGCCGTGTCGCGGGCGCGGGTGAGCTTCGTAAGCACCAATTCCCGGTATCTTCACCTGGCTGTGTGTAGTTTGGAGCAATGCATTGCTCTGGAAGCGCTGCCACTTCACTTCACAGTCGGTTGGTCCCCATGTCCGTTGACGCGTACACACATACAACATCAACAAATACGGTGCCGCAGACCGTCAAGATTCCCAAGCTGACTGACAGCGCTTGCCCTGCCAGGTGACGGCACATACGGCATGAACCATCACGGCGGAGGCGGCGGCGGCCGCATCCCCGCCGGCACGGACGAGGGCGCGGGCCTCATCGCACACGCCGCCGATCCGAGCGGCGCAGCGTCTCCTTACCGCGCCTACGACGACGAAGCGCGTCATGAGCACGACCTCGGATACCGCGGGCCGGGGACGGTCGTGTCGGCGCACCCGTCGCACACCGCGTACCGGCCGCAAACACAGCCACAATCACACCACCACCAGCAGCCAAATCCGCCATCCCCGCATCCGTTGTTGCCGGAGGACGACGATGACTGTGTCCAGGTGCCGGCGCCGCGGGTGAACATGGCGGTGATGGCAGGCTGGGAGGAGCCAGAATACACGCCGCATGATCGGGGTCCCGCAGAAGCACCGCCGCCGCCGCCGACCGACATGCAGCGGAAAATAGGCGCGGCGCTCTGGGGCCAGAATCCACACCAACATCCCGGCGGGCCCATGATATGAGCGCGGGCTCTTGTTGCCCTTGTATTTTACTCTTCCCACATTATCCCCGGAATGCATTACTTTGGGTATGGCACACCATTGGTGAGCACAAAAAGAACAGCAGCAGACAAGGCTCGTTCGATTCGGCATGCGCTGCTATGGGGTGATTTTTTGGGGACGGTAATATCTTCTGCAGGGGTTCATTATATGTATATTGACATCACCATCGAGGTTGGGGGGCTTCTTCGCTGCCCGTGCGGCGAAGATCTTGTACAATACGTACGTCCGCTCTGCGACTGTATAATTCAAGACAGTTCCTTTGCTTGCAACGGGTGGGCGCGGACCGGGTGAGGTGAGAATCCACATGTGGGTCATGGTGCTGCCAGTCAACAAAGAGGCCTGTATTTCCCGTGCCTGATGCACAACCTAATAGCACATTGTGTTGGTAGGCCTTGCCTATGAATAGGCCTTTAGACGTTGCAACGTTGTCGATTCGATTGGTCGAAGTAACAGTAGTATTGCGTGGTCAAGTGGTGGATGTATTGCTCTAGGTTTGGCAGACCGTTAGCCGGTCTGCATAGTAATTTGTATGGCCGATTGCTTGGCCCGTGCCCTAGTGTGAAGTGGGCGCATACTGTACTTGCTTTGCAGCCAATACCGTAGGCCCGCACAAAACAATACACTATACTTGCAGTCAGTATAGTCGACTTTACTGTAAGTAAAGTTGACCTACTGCACTGCAAATACTACTATTCCAACACATTGACCATCCGAGACGCCACACCCGCCATATTCAATTTGTATACGACTCCCAGACCGCGAAATCTCTCAAGTAGTACTGTCTAAGGGTATCTAAAAAAAAAAAAAAAAAAATTGCAGAACAGATACATAATCGGTACGGTCATGAACGGCACAGCCTCATCTCCCATTGCGCAGTAAAGTCAGGGTTCGTAGAAAAAATCATTGGTGAAGGCGTGGTGTGGGTTAAAGCAGGGGCCCCCGGGGGTGTGGGGGGAGCGACATAGAGTAGCCCGGAGTAGGAATACGAACTTGTTGCATATGGCACATGTGCGGACATTGACCTTGTCGTCAAGGGGCATAAGCTGCCCGGTGCGCTTTGCGATCCCATCAGACTCCGAGCACCGCCGCAGGAAAACTTCGTCCGTAGGCCGTCGTTCCCGGCGCCCAAGGCCACATCGTTCTTCATAGTACATCGCTTTTCTTGTCCAAGTGTTATCGACTGCTAACAAGATCTCATTCTGGTCGAATCCATTCGTCGACTTCGGGTTGCCGTATTAAAATCTCCGCCTCTGCTCCCTTTGCATCCCTCCTGCTTCAATGCATTGTGCGTCTTGCTGCGAATCGTACAAGACTCCATCCGTGGACTCCCGAGTCAGGGAAAGACCATAGTACTTTGCTCTTTTTTCTTCGTGAGTTACACCTCCGCGGCCTTGCCATCGCTTTCTTTCGTAATCCCTCCACCTGTTGGTCGCCGCATATATTGCACCTCCCGCGTCTCCTTTCTTCTCGGCCGCTTGCTGAGGGCCAAGTTTGTTGGTCGGTTTCTGTCCCGATGGAGTCCAGGTCCAGCTCCTAACGCCTGAGCCGCTTGTCTCTATCGCTGGGCGGAATGTCAGCGGCATCGCTTCCACGCTTCCTCAAAGACCTCCGGTCGTCACTGCGAGCGTCTCGTCGCTCATCGCCACCATGTCGGCTCGATCCGCCATCCCTCGGTGCACCACGCATCGATCCTCCTCCTCGACCTCCACCAACCCACCCGTCCTCGAATCTGCCATGATTGGCTCCGTCCGGTCTGCCTGTGTCCATCCGTCCACTGTCACCACGACCATGGTCGACCCGACCATCGCTGCGGTGTCGCAAGTCACGACCAGACATCATTGGCTCTCTTTCAGCACCAGGGAGCGGATCCCGGTCAGTGCTGCTACCCACTGCATCTCGCGTAAGCCGTCGTGGTTGAATAAGCTCAAGGTTGGGGTCCCGGCTCAAGTCAATTGCTGGGTGTGCCCCAGACCGACGGTCGTGTCGCTCGTGAAGTTCGCTTCCATGGGGGTAACTCGCATCGCGGTTTTGGCTAAGCTCTCGGCCAACGTGTCGACTGGGCCTCTCCATTCGGTCACGGTAGTCTCGTCGTCCGCCACTTCGGTCACTCTCGCTTCCCCTAATCTTGGAGGAGTCATCTGCTTGCGCACCAGATCGTGAGGTCTCTCTGAAACGATGTACATGGTCGTCACCTCCGGCTTGGGGGAACTCTGGCACAGAGTTGCGCTCCTGCACTGGAGTTGAGACTGGCGACGCACCCGTTAGGATTTGTGCATCGGAGTCGGGCATACTTGTTCTCTGTCTCCGGCTATCATCGCGCCTATTAGCCGCGATACTATTCTGAATGGTGTCCAACTGTCTCCGCGCGCCGCTCTTGTTGTGCCGGTCCTGGGATGCCGCCGGTCCGGTTGGAGCCGAGGAGGGTGCATTGTGATCCCTGATAGGAGTGTTTGGTAAGCTTCCTTGTCCCTGACGTGAGCTGGAAGGTCCAGTGGGCGTGTGCACTCGGTCGATGGTGTGAATCGGTGGTAGGCCAGGCCGAGGACGAGACGAAAGGCCACCATGTGGAGGTGGCGGCGGCGGAGGAGCGGTTTGACCTGTGGTCTCGAATTGTCTTATACGGTCGGGGTGCATGCCGGTGCTTGATGGGGGCGCTGCAGCGCCTCCACCAGAGCCCTGAATCTGTTCAAGTTGACTCGATTGTGTCCTGCAGCTTCTGGCCGACGAGGGCCCAGTCGGGGCACCAGTCGGAATCTGCCGAGCCGGCGATGGCTCCCTTGGCCGATCGGGCGGTGGCATCTGGACTTCCATTCGATGTACCGTTGGCTGTGATGATATCCAGGACGAGGAGTTCTTAGCACCTCGACCCCGAAGACCCTGTGGCGCCGTGTCGGTCACCGACGATGACAGTCGCCCAAAATTGGGGTCTTGCTGACTTGTGCGGCTGCGGTTTGATTCACGAGAAGATGTTAGAAGGCCTTGGTATGGTGCGTCCCTGCTGCGGTCACCTGAAAAGCGGCCAGAATCTCTAGGTTGCTCTATGCTTCTTGGAAGTTGTGGGGGCTCCACTGCATTTCCATTCCTCCGGACGTGCCGTTCCTCACGAGTGTGGTCCTCAGAAGATAGGCTTGCGATTGGTCTATCCTCTCTCCGTGGCGAAGACGCGCGTGATAAAACTCGCTCTCGTCCACTATCTCTTGGAGGTCTGGTCGCGGAGGCTCCCCGGGAGTCCTGTATCAAGGCCACACGTGGGGCATGCGCGATCTCGGGATTTTCATCCGTTTGTAACATGGCAGCCCTCTGGGGATTGATGGGAGGCTCTTGCGAAGGCGCCTTGGCAGCGGGGGTCTGAAGCTGAGGCGTCGGGGCGTTGTGCTCTCGGGAATCACGAGTCTCACGACCGCCGGCTTGCGCACGATCTCGGCTCGGTCGAGACTCGCGTTCGTTCGATGGCTCGGCTCGGCGAGATGATGGTCCAGATCGAGTCGCGGGCTCGCGCTCGCGATCGTGCCGGCTAAACTCACGGGACGTCGGTTCGGGTGCCCGACGATCCGAGTCGTGAGGATCTCGCCAGTCGGTACGAGGAACCTCCCTTGGTTCCCGCGGTTCTCGGGCAAGCTCCCTGGGATCACGACGGGGCGGGTCGCGTATTTCCTTCGCCTCACGACTAGCGAGTGATTCGCGATTGTCTCTGCTTGTGGGAGGAGGACGTTCAGGGATACTAGGCTGACTGCGATGGTTGATCGGATGTTTGACGGGATAATACCCAGGAATCTGAACATCTGGGCGACTAGGCAGGCCATGGGGCAGCCCACCCAGTTTCGATGTTCCAGATGATGGTCGTGAGTTTTCGCTGCGCGATCCTGCCATGGTATTTGCTGCAGGTAGTGCGGCCAACGGCTTCGGTGTCGCCGGTCTGTCGCCTTCTGCAACAACCTTTTCTCTGTTGGTCGGTTCCTTGGTGGCACTTCGTTCCTGAGTTGCCACTCTGCTGGCTTCGGTCTCAGTTTTGTCCGGCGCAACCTGGGTTGGATTCACGGCAGCCGTGGAGTCCTTGCCGTCCTTAACCTCGCCGTCCTCTTCCTCCGCGTGCTGGGTAGATGTGGCCGTACTAGCTTGTGTCGGCGTCTTTGTAGCAACCGTTCGTGGTGGAGCCATTGAAGGTACTGACGCCGCAGGCGCATGAGACTTGAATTCCGGAGCTGTCGGTCGCAGAGTGTTGTGGGTGGCTGGGGTGGCCATCTCCGCGTCCTTTGTTCCATCGTGTGCCATCCCAGACTGCCTAGTGTTAGTTCCCGTTGAGGTGTGTGGCGGGGCGCAGAGCTGCTCACCATGTTGGGTCGGAACGCCTGCACGGGCACCCACTTCGCTTCCCTCCGCTTCAGCATGGCATACACCGTTTGGGCAGCCACAGAGAGGTCCACGCGGTGCTCTTCTTCGTCGTCCTTGGATGCCTCCTCGCGCTTTTTGATCTCATCGAGAGCCTTCAACATTTGAGAGCCCATGAAGTTGACTGCGGGGAAGACTCCGTGAATCCATTTGACGACAGTGAGGGCGTTTCTGATGTGCATCCATTCCTTAGTGCCCTGTAAGCAGGCTTTGAGGGCCATGTTGAGGTTCTTGTGCCACTCATAGTGAGCATCTCGAAAAAATGGATAATCGATGAAGGCAGTCGGGCTGCCCTCCTCATCAAAGGCTGTTGCGAAGCCCAAGTGTTTCCGTTTGGGGCCGAAGGCCTCCTTCTCGTAGACGCTCTTGGCGCTGTGCCACCTGCCCAAATCCTCCAATATGCATTTGATGAAACGGCCCAGGTGTTCAGCCTCATGAACCGTGGCCGAGAAGATGATAGCCCGAAGTCTGTTGGTGTTGAACATCTGTTCGTAGAAAGAAAACAATTTGAAGTTGGGCGTGTGGTTCTCATGGAGGAACTTGACTAATTTGAAGGAGTATTCCGTGTCTGAAGCCGACATGAACATGCGAGGGAAGACACAGTGCTCCAAAAGAGCGTCGGCTACCGAAGTGGCGTCGGTGTTCGTCCCAGAGAACCAAGACTTGGCTCGCCTGGTGAGTCTGAACTTAGTCTTCTGGTAGCGGTTGATGTGGGCAGACATTTCGTCCCTGACGGAGTTCGAAAGCTTCTGTAGAGCCTGCTTCTTCTCTTCCTTCCTGTTCACTCCTTGACGCGACATGTCAGAGCGGTCTCGCATGAGATCGTGCAACTCCTTGTTCACTCTCTCGTGCTCGGCATCGTAGCTTGCCTGGGGTACGTGCAGGTCGCCAAGCGAAAGGGACCAGAACGTAACGTAGAACTCCGGACTGAGCACCTCCCACGTCTCCGAGGGCAACACATCCTGGATGGTGTCAACAAGGGGTTGTATCACATCAGCAATGGGGTCAGGCTTTCGTGTCTCTGGCACAAGAGTTGCGCTGATGTCCACTGCGTTCTCGGTAGCAGCTTTGTCGTCCACAAGCATCTTGTCCTCGTTCTGATCCTTGGCAGTATTCGAATTGTCTGATGTACCGTTCATGGCCGAGTCGCCGTCCATGTCAATGACATCTGGGACCGTCTGGGCATTAGCCCGTCCATCTTTGGCCGGAGGCAATACGGGAGTTTTGGTATATGCCATGTGATATGCCAGACTGGCTCTCCCTATCATGAAGGCCAGACTGACATCCAAACCGTACGTCGTCATCAAGTCGGCGATGCCAGGAACGACTTGGTCGAATTGATCTGGGGAAAGATTGCTTCGCAGGAGGTCGAGGTATTGAGCCAGCGCCTGCTGCACCTCGTCCAAAATCGTACCCAGATATTTGACATGGGCGTCATCCTGGTAAAGGGCCGACTGTCGGTATTGAGCCAAGTTGATGAGAAGGCGACTTGCTAGCTTTGTGTCGATCAAGGACTGCATCAGACGCTTCGATCCATTGACAGAATCAAAACGCCTATCTCCTAATTTGATGAGTGTCTGCCGGCGCAGAGTCTCACCTCCAGTCATGGCCCAGATTTGCGAATCGGTGAAGTGCACGTCAGAGACCACGCCAGCCATACTCAGAATGAGTTCTCGTAGGATGACTAGGTCCGTAGAGCTACCTCGAAGCAGCTGGCTGTTAACGTACTGAAGCACAGTGGATGGCTGCATGTTCGTATATCGCTTGAACACCCGTCCAGAGAATTTGGACAACGCCTGCAGCCACTTGCTCGTGAGCAGTACAGAAGCCTCTTGCGTGCGGCTGCGAGACTTGCCACCGAGTGCGCTCATCAAAGACCAGGTCAAGACATCGTAACCCAGGTCTGGAAAGTATCTTGCACACTCAACGAAGGCTTGGATGAGGTTGGGATACGCTTCGATCTGATCGAAAGCGGTCTTGAAGACGGTGCCCGGGGATGAGTACGCGGTCTTTGCGAGCTTCTTGGCCATGATTGAGAGGTTCGTAAGTGACAGGCGCTTCAGTGAGCCGTTTGTGTCAGCCCGGGTCCGAGCGAAAGCAGCAGTGATCCAATGGATGCGGGAGGTCCGGCCGAGGTACCAATCAGAGTAAATGGAGTAGCGCGTGGTGGTTGGATAAAGCTGCAGGAGGTCCCATACAGCGTGGACAACGAAGGAGTTCGCCTCTGTCAAGCTGAGAGCCGGCACAAGCAGGCGACTTGATAGATCAAGCCAGCGGCTCGTGTTTTGAGGAGACTGGTCCTGGGCAAGGCTCATAGCCCCAATCGCAGCGAGCTTGGTCAACAGTGCAGCATCCCTGCCCACGTTGACTCCTGATAGATTCAAGAGCGTGTCACACATGGTGAACATGTCGTCAACGGTCTGACAGATTGGAATGTTGTCAGACCAATCCTCCCAGTAGAATCTGTATGGTGAGTTGTCCTTCTCGCCGTCTGGGTGCGGCCAGCGTAATGGGCGTCGCTGTTGTGTCTGACCCAGTTTCACAAAGTTCTTGGCCACACCAGCTTGATCGATATCCGGGAGTCGTCTGGCCGGAATCTCCAAGCGGACGCCCTCCCTGGTCTGCTCGAAAACCTTTTGGATCGAATGGGACAGCAGGCGATTGATCAGAGCGATCAGCTCAGGGTATGCTCGCAGAAGCCAGGGGTACCGCGCCAAGATGTACAGAGCTTCAGGAATCGCTCCTATGGTCAACAGCTCCGTGAGCAGCTGGACCTTTTGCGGCGGGTATTTAGCTTGCTCGTCGTCCTCCTCTTCCTTCTCCTTGCCTCCTTCTGTGGCTTTAACTTCCACTCTTGGCTTCACTTTCGGATCGCCATCAACGCCATCATTTGTGAGGACAGCCCTGGTCAGAGCGTTTTCAGTCTTTCCAGTCTTCTTTCGCTCCTCCTCTTCAATGATTTTCTCCCTCTTGGCCCGGTCCTCCAGCATCTTGTCGTCGTTGGGAGACAGGTGGGGCCACAAGTCGGCAAGAGAGATGAACCCGATTTTGATGAGCAGCGCGGTCATGTAGTAGAGGTTGGCGGGAATGACATCGACCTTCTTGTCTCTAAAAGAAGATGCATAGAAGCGAAACTTGAATCCCAGTAGCTGTGCCGCAACTCGATTACCCTGAGGCGGTAGAGTCTTGGTTGCCACGATCCACTGCGTCTCTGCATCAAGGTGGAAAAGATCGTCCAGCGATCCTTCATTACTGTTGAGCACCGCTTGAAGAGTCTGAACGTCAGACGCTTGAAGCTGTCGGCCGCCGAGCTCATAGTACGCGTTGAGATGCACCTCTCGAGTCCGGGCCCAGAACTTCACGTCGCGTTGCAGCCGTTGTGCGCTCAGAATCTCCTCGTCTTCTTCAGTGGTCTGCCAATGCTTGGATTCTGGAAGCGCCCATTTTGGCAAGCCACCAACAAATGCCGAGGATTTCGTCTGCGTGCGCGGCCACCATGAGCTAATGCGCAGCAGTTTGACAAAGAATCTGTTCTGCTTGATCAAGACAGAGGCGAAGACGTCTAGAAGCACATCCAAAACACGCCCAACATCCAGGTCAAAGGTTCCAATAAGACCTTTGACTCTTTCGAAGGCAGCTTCAATGGCGTCAGAGCTTGGCGCCTGGGTGTTGCAGGTGGTGAACAGCTCTGTCGCTAGTTTCGCATATCCCTCAGTTTCCTCCCGCAGTAGGTTGTAATTGGCCTGTTTGTACAATGTGTTGGTGGCCTGGCGGATGCCCATCTTGGTGAACGTGTCGCGAATCAAGCCTAGTTGTTGTAGCACAAGAGGCTCCAAGACTCTGCGCATCAGATCGGTGTCAATAGCGGTCGCAATCATGAAGTCGCGCAGGTTTGCTTTGGAGTTTCCCGGCTCCACATCAAGGTAAACGGATATAGTGTCGAGGAAGAGGATGTGAGAGTCGAATGTGCGCACATTGGTGTCGGCGTCGTCAGGTCGCGGACCAATGATCTCCTTGGCAACCTCGCCCGCTTGAGAAGGCTCGAGGCGTAAGTCGAGACATGACTGTAGGAGCTCTTGAAAGATGGTAGAAAGCTCTTGGACGTCCTCGTCATCGCGCGACTGTATGCCGTAATTGACGAGCTCTTGACGGCCGCCTTGAGTCCAATTACCTAGCCGGACGTCGGTGACAACATCGTAGTGATATCCAGATTGTATCGGTGAGAGGACAGGTGTGGAAACAATCGGCAGGCTGGTTATCAACGGAACGACGGCAGCTTGGGAG
>JASMMZ010000006.1:1550640-1759696 GCA_038502455.1 Anisogramma anomala
GCGATGTGAGAGGGGATCCTGCGCCGACGGCAGATGAGGAGGCAGCCGAGTCGCGAGGCTCGTTCCGTCGTGTAGGCCTACCACCGTTTGCAGCGCGGCCCCTATCGTGCTGACCCAGGTTGGAGTCGGCTGGCCGGTGAGGTGAAGGTCGGCCGGCGCCCAAGTCGACGGTTCTCTTGCGTTTGGGACCCATGATCAAGTCGGTATGTGCGATAGTCGCCTCATGGATAAGGGAGGACGACGGTGCGACGGAGAGCTGTGGAATTAACAGGCAAGGAGGAGGGGTGAGGTCTTTCGGTTGAAGACCAAGAAGGAAGGAAAGTCAGGTACGTCGCGCCAGCCGTTTCTTTGTTCTGAGGCGAAGGTGAATGGGCTCGGGTCACGTCGGGTCACGTCACCGTTGGCGCAAGACAAACGCGTAGGCCGTGGCAGGTTGGCCCCTAGACGTGCCGTAGAGTAAAACTGTGAGGTGTAGAAAAGTGAATTTAATGGAAGAGTCGAGACAGGATGCGCCGGTCGATGAAGATACCCAGTGCAGAGAGGCAGAACAGTGTTATGTTGATGGCAGAAAGGAAGGTCGCGAGGCTGCCGAAACTGACGTTGGAGGTTGCCATGTCCCTTGCACGGAGCTAGGCCCTGGCCCCTGCACCTAACCCCTGCACCTAGCCTTTGCAACTGGCCCTGCACCTGCTTCATGCAACTGCGTCAGTTTGCACTCAACCCTAACCCTTAGCAACCTACTCCAAGACCACGACTGCCAATCATGGAAAATTAGGTATCCAAGCACCTCGCCTACCTTCCTAAGCTGATCCGTGACTTTCTGCTCTGACTCTCCAGTTCACGTGGATTCCCTACTCGTATCTTTCCTTGACCACGACATGATGACAATTCTGATTGTCCTGCATATCTTTTTCATCTGAAATTGCCTGAAAATCGTTCTGTGGCACACAAATAAGATGGCATCCGAGGCAACAAACGGCCAAGAGCGCCCCAAATATGGTGAGTACACTCACCACATCTGCAATCCAGAATCAGACGACATGAGATCATCAGCTGATGGAAACAGACAGGATTCAGGTGCAAGTGGAGAATCAATTTGCAGCTCTTATTCCACACCAAGAAATCGCAATCATCCCAGCCTTCACTCTGGAGTCTGGCTATGTCCTACATAATGTCCCTGTGGCATACGCCACCAAGGGCAAGCTCTCCCCAGAGGCTGACAATGCCATGGTGATCTGTCATGCATTGACAGGCAGTGCAGATGTGAGCGACTGGTGGGGCCCACTCTTGGGCGGCAGTGGACGAGCCTTTGATGTGTCTCGCTTCTTTGTGGTCTGCATGAACAGCCTGGGAAGCCCCTATGGCACCGCCAGTCCTGTCACTTCCCAGAATGGCAATACTGGTGCTGGCACATACGGTCCCGAGTTTCCTCGGACCACGATCCGCGATGACGTCCGGTGAGTTCGCCATGACAAAGCCCCTCTCCGGCCACAGAGCTAATCTGTCGCAGTCTCCATCGCATGCTCCTGGATGACCTAGGAGTGAAGCAAATCGCCGCTGTCATCGGAGGCTCAATGGGCGGTATGCTGGTGTTGGAGTGGGCCTACTTCGGCAAGGAGTACGTACGGTCCATCGTGCCGATTGCAACTTCAAGCCGACACAGCGCGTGGTGCATCAGCTGGGGCGAAGCACAGAGACAGTGCATTTACGGCGATCCTAGGTACTGCAATGGTTATTACCATCCCTCAAACCCACCAACTTCTGGCCTGGGAGCCGCAAGGATGTCGGCCCTCCTGACCTACCGCAGCCGCAACTCGTTCGAGTCTCGCTTTGGCCGCAACATTCCCGTTCCTTCAGAGCCTCAGACCATCCAAGAGAGTTCTGGGCCTATCTCTGCCTCTGAGACTGCTTTCAACATGCACAACGATGGACACAAGATCAGCGGTGATGCCAACTCTCGCGCAGCCACCCGAGGTGTTCAAGCCAGTCAGGATGGCTCGGCTCAGGGAGGTGCCGAAGACTCCCAAATAAACACCCACAGTGTTCAGACCAGCCAGGATAGCATGCATCAAGGCGGTGATGGGGCTGCAAAACTGACTGCAGACCCACAGTTTCATGGCCCAAAGTCGGGAACTCTGGCCGGAGTTGACAAGGCACCGAGCCCAGCGCCCTATGCAGCTCAGTCGTATCTGAGGTATCAGGGAGAGAAGTTCGTCAACCGCTTCGACAGCAACTGCTACATTGCACTCACCAGGAAGCTGGATACGCACGATGTGTCCCGTGGCCGTGCAGAAGACGTCGCTGGCGCATTGGCTATGATTGAGCAGCCGACGCTCGTGCTCGGCATCGAGAGTGACGGTCTCTTCACTTTTGATGAGCAACAAGAACTCGCCGACCACATCAAAAACGCCAGACTCGAGAGGATCCACAGTCCAGAGGGCCATGACGCTTTCCTGCTTCAGTTTGAGCAGGTCAACAAGTACATCCTGGACTTCCTGCATGAAGTTCTCCCGGATATCATGTCACGGGGAGGCGACGCGGCTGTGGAGAGCTCTGTCGGCCAAATGAAAAAGAGCAGCACCTTTGGCGAGGCAGAGGCAAGTAGCTCTAGGAAGAGAACTGCTGTCACCTTCCGTGCCAAGTTGTAGAGCTTGCTGACCCCGATTCGTTCAGGTGGACGATATTACTGCGTGGTAGCGGGCCGAAGCTGCTGTGAGGGATGTGGGGTCCTGGTAGCTTGAACGCGGGGCCGACGAAGAATTACAGAAGGAGCATACCCATCTCATGGTTCAGCATTTTGGAAAACTGGAGAGGTATGTCTGGCGATTTGTGCAATTGGTGCAATTGGCGTTCAACGCGCTGGCTCATAGCATGGCTCATGGTCTTACATAGAAACGGGTGCTCGACGGGATGGCGAAATCCAGATATCAGTGAAGTATTATTGGCTTTGCCGGCGGAGGCGTTATTTTCTGAAGTGATTCATCGGTGGACCGAAGTGGCAATGCCACACTTGTCACATCTCGCGGGTCAAAGGCTAAGGGACCAAACTGCCAGGACCACATGATCCACCACCATAACCACATGGTCTCTTCTAGCCTTTGCTCCGCGCTGACGCTGATACTGCACAAGAACCCATTCATTCCCTCCGATTCGATAATGGGATGAATATCATGTCTCCCTGCATGACATTACGCTACGGCTGCAGCACGACCTCAAGTACAGGGGGCCGAGGGACTTGGTGACTTTCCTCGAAGCCATGATTGGTTCCAGGCATTTTCACTGTCGAGGCGCACCCCCAACGCCCTGGTGTCAGCACTCATGTGTCTGCCGAATGAGCACCCAGAGCCAGGCCCCCGACCACGCCCGCATGCAATGCTTCCCCACGGAGACGCAGTGGGGGCATAGCTTCAGCCTTACCAACGGACCGCCCTTTTCCGGCCCGCCCAATGGCGGCGGCGCAGACACTCTTGTTATTGCAACACGGCACGACAAGGCCGCGAGTGGCCACGCGCAGTGCTACCGAGCAGGTGACTGCAACCTGCGTCGCGCGCTCTCGTCGCGTGCGGTGCGACCCTGCCTGGCTAGACGTAGTCGCATGTCCTCCGTCTGGTCTGACAGGACCCAGGGCGGCCTGGAGGATCTGGACTCGCCCGTCGCTGGTGGGACGAGCTGCTTATGCGAGCTTGGAAGCACCGCTGGGCTGGGAGAGGTAACACAGCCGGGCGTCAACGTGGCAACGAGCGCTGCGAGTCCATCTATCTCTCGTCATCTCGACAGTTGATGATAGATGTCCCATGGTGATCATTCAAGGGCCGAGGCTCTCCCAGCCTCTCAGGTATCACAAAAACCGCAGTTCGCGTTTTTTTTTTACCATTCATGCACTACATATTACAACGCCAGCTTCGCGTTCACAGAAAGGACCAAAAAATGTAAGAATACTTTATATTTTTCATAGTATTGTGGGGCGGTATACGTTTTTTCAGTGGTGTCACGTCTACTAAATACGATTAACTTAGTGAGGACTATGCTTTACTTATGTTACCAATACCATGTAAGTTTGAGAATTTTATATATTGGCAATAAATTAAAATATTATCATTTCAGGCCTTCCCTCTGTTGATTCGCCCACTGCTATATTAGTGTAATCTTTTCTACTACACGTACTAGTCTCCACTCTTCCCTTCTTTATCAACAAATCCATATATATTAAGTATACTACTTGAATCTGTAATAGCTGGATGTGTTTTATAGACGGCTCCTAATCATCATCATTATCTTCAATTAATGTTCCTTTTGTTGCTGTTTTAATTTCACATAGATTCCGCTAATCCGGTCTACTTTACCTAGACACGCCAGACCCACATTGAAAACTACTCAATATACGCTTGAAAACTTTACCCACAATCGTCTGCCATACAGATTTCTAATGTCAAGCAGGTTAAAACCCCGTCTAATCCATTCAATCTACCTACATAATCTATTTTTTACCATTTTAACCCCTTTTCGTTAATTATAATGCCCCTGTGTATAATAGACTTAATGTATTGCATTTGACTATTATTCTAATACTAGCAACTTTTCGTTTCATGCGCGTACACCAATGTGGTTAACCACTAATTTGTGGTAATCCCTAAAATCCCTGTCAATTTCGGTTTGTTTTGTATCCAAATTGACTCCAATTACAATCCTTTCGCTTTATAATTCCAAATCTCGATTCCTTAACTCCCGTATACAAATATTTCGCTACCGACTTACGCACGTTACATATTTATACGCTACTAATTACGTACTTTGTGATAATAGGTCTCAGTATGCTTTTTTATACATTATTACTATGACCACTAACTTAACTATTTTCCAGTTTACCAGGATATCCATATTACTTCACCTTACGTACTAGGCGATTCACATGATTCTCAATTCGTACGATTAGCTCATTGCTATTTACAAACCTTTCTAAGACGTTATTTTTTGGTTGTTTATTATTACCAGGTAGTGCCCACGATATAGCTAGTATATTGCGATCCTTGCTATTGTAAACTAAGTGCAAATTCCGGTGGGAAGTGTCATGACCCAGACAGCGGTTGGGTCAGGAAACGGGCCAGTATGCAACTACGCCACTGAGAAGCCTGAAGTCTAACACATAGGCGGGGAACATCTCTTATGTCAGCCACGATGACTAAGCAAAATCACGTGATGGATCATGAAGGATCATAGCGATCCAGTATGATTCAACCCAGGACAGTACTAAAGACGGTATGAAGGATAAAGGATATAAGGACACGGTCAGCACCTCATAGATAGTATTTCCTTCATAGCTCTTCAGTTGTTAATCTAAGTATTCAGTCTCAGTATATTCTGAATAGCCTCACGGCTTTTGATTATTACTTGCACGGTTGCAATATTGTTCACTTAGCACCTCTGCTACCTTCTTGATAACATAAACCCTCTGACACCTTCTATATACTCACGGGTATTTAGTGTGATCATTACAGGAAAGCTCGAAACTTGGGTATTCCTACCCTACAACAACCATCATATTCAAAAATTCTCGTCTCCAAACTTTACCTTGTGATCTGTTAAGCAAACCATTAGAAATAAAAATCTTCTTTTGCTATCCCTTATTAAAATATACAAATGTACAAAGTTAAAACCAATTTTTATACACATATAGCCAGTTTTCAAACAATATGTTATACGTAATAGTTGAATATTAATGGGGTCTTATATCAACCATATAGGTCCTCATAATATGCCTCAAACTCATAAACTCACAAATATAGACCGTATATGTATAAGTTTATCTACGTGCCAAAAAGATGGAACGCACCACGAGGTGTTCCGAAAAGGTTTTAACATAGTATACTTATAATATAGTAAAGTTCCGCAACTATCGACCTTTATTCACAACCTTCAGTTATAAAACTAAACCATAAGTGAAACATTTTTGTCAGAAACGGAACCCCAAGCCAACCTGTCAAACAAAACTTTAAAATACCTTATAATCTAAAGACTCGTATCATTATACGGGCGTGAAAACTGTAGTTTTAGCTAGTTTGTGATATTTGGCTGTAACAGTTTCTGTTTGACGCCTACTTGTATCGAAGATCTGACAGCAGTCTTAAAAACGTAGAAAAACTTGTAAAACATATATATCCAAATCGAAAGCCCGCAGCGATAGGGAAGATATATTTTACAACTTTTACAGCGTACCATCTGTTTTCCATGGGTCACAAACCTAGGAAGTGTAAAAATAGTAAAAGAAGGTATACTATTAAGCGGTGAATACATCTAGAAAAGGTATTCTGCGGGTAATTAAGGTTAGATAAAGTGATTTCAATGACAATGTTTAGCGGGCGAGACGCCTATATATAATATAAACAGCTGTAAAACTATGCGCAGCATTATTAAAAGTTCTATTAAAAGCGCTAAGCACTGATACCTGGTGTATATAACCGTTGAAGGGTTGAAAACTTAAAAATATACCTTGTTTGTATCGTAGTATATGTTTGGAGGGCCCCGTAGGTATAAGTAACGAATGACGGAATCGTTATTGATAAAAACCATTCTTTGGATACACTGCTACACTAGTTGTACACTAGGCCGACGACAATCTATATAGCTTAAAAAAGGTTACCAGAAAGGATTCAAGTAGTAATAAATCCGATTAAAAGTGTTGTGGCGGAATAAGTGACATATAAAGTGATGGTATTGAGAACGACTAAACATGAAATTGATTCTTGAAGGTAGACACTATTAGGGTTTACGGTGTAGGCCCCGTACCTTTCTTAATAATATGGTTCATGCACCCATGCTAAGAAAATTGATGTAAGGTCGAAGATGTGTCCAAGACGTTATTAGGCGTGTTTTTAGTAATAACGTTAGTAGTAGTATTGTAACCATTGATTCAACTAAGTTTATTTATTTTCCCGGCTTTGTATACCCTTTTTAAATCTAGTATATATATTATTCAATGGTTTTCATTGGTTATACCAAATTTTGAAAAGCATTTGTAAAGCCTCCAGAAGTAAATATTTACAACTATAGGTATTAGAGGCAATTTCATCCGTTTATTGATAATTTTCAATGTGTCGTCAGTTACTATAACAATATTAAAATTTATTATTACGTCGTAAACCTCCAATTCTAGCACGTTTCATGTTATTCATTAACAGTTGACAGATATCCAGTGTACGAGGTTGCTAATAATCGTAAATTATATTGAAATAGTAGTTATTGCAGTGTATTAGGTCAACTTTACTTATAGTAAAGTTGGTTATAATGACTGCAAGTTGAGTGTATTATTTTATGCCAGCCTACTGTACTGGCTATAAGCCAAGTATAGTATGGGCCTACTTTACACCAGGGCATAGGACAAGCAATTGACCATACAAATTACTGTGCAGACCAGCTAGCGGTCTGCCAAACCTAGAACAAAACATCCACCACTTGAACATTGCAATACTACTGTTACTTCGACCAATCAAATTGACAACGTTGCAATGGCTAAAGCCCTATTAACACTAGTTAGGGTTTATTAGATTAAGTAAAGATAAGTTAAGTAGAAAAAGAAGCTATTTTCCGTTTAAGTTTTGTGAAAAACTAAGGTAGAAGAAAAAAAATTCGAAAGGCTTTTACGAATTGCGTCAGTTTTCACGTTAGTAACTAAAAAATACTTCTAAGTTACGTCGGTTTTTATAGTAACTTATAAATAACGATGGTATTATTATCAAAAACACTAAGAAATTTTTACAAATCCTGTTCAAATCTGTTAAAATTAACTCTTAAAAGTTTTAAAGTTTGTCAAGTTGGCAAAGGGATAAGTTAATATTACTACAGATATTACTACTACAGAAATACTTAAGTTTTACGACCTATAATTTCTAATCTTCAACTTTTACTAACAATAAATAACCTTTGACCTTACCCGTTATATAATTTTGACCTTTCATATCAAGTTTCGCCTTTATTTTAATTTTTTTACTGCTTTTACGCAACTTTAATCGTTAAAATCCTTACATCGAGCGAAATCATTAAGCTGTTTTCAGAAAGTTACATTACGTAATTCAAGGTTAAGTCACCAAGTTTGCACGTGACTTTATACCAAAACACTATGTGTTTACGCTCCTAAATCATTAAGTTTACTTCAAGATAAGCTGCTAAGTCTTATATACACAAAAAACGTTAAATTGACATTTAGTTAAGAATATATAAAAGCAGTTAAAGCCCTCGAGACCATTTTCTCCAATTATTACGATGAAGAACTATGGATTAAATATATCAAAAAAAATTTAATTGAGGCTCACCTAACCAATTATTTTGGCTAATACATTCTCGACGTGAATCTCAGCAAAGATTTTAGCGGTAGCGTTCGCACTTTCTAAAACTTTTGTGGGTTTTTCAACTACTAAACGATTGATATGTGAAATATGATCTAACGTATAGTTAAGGCTAAGTTGAAAAAGGAGGTTACTCTCAATAGAATTTACATCCCAAAAAAAATCCATTGGGACTAGTAGAGATCTTTTTTAAATTGACTTAACAAAAAGACCCCCTTTAAAATCCTAATCCTCAAGATTTGCAAGGAAAAGGAAAAGGCGTTAAGGACTCTTACCACCCTTATACGCGTTTTGGGGGACCTCCTCGTAGTCCCGAATCAATTTAAGCCTTTAACTATCCCGTTAATAATAATTTTTTATACACCGATAATAAGAAACCTATTAATTTGCTTGGAAGTTTAATATCTTCACGTAACAACTTGGAGTATGTTTTTTAGCGGCGGTAAAGTACATAAAACAACGGCCGCTTATGTGGCAAGAAGTATTAACTTCGTAATTATATACCTGTTAATTAAGTAAGACCATCAAGTTCTTTAAAACCTCCCCCATGGTTAAGTTTCCCTTACTTCTTAATTATTTCCTTAAGATCGTAAAATTCTTTAAGTTCAAGTTCCCTACAGCAGGTACGTTTATACGCGTAAACTTGTCATATGTTTTACTATAGGATTTAACTTTTGAGGTGAGACAATTAGTAATTACCCTTATTATCGCAATTTGGAGGCTTTAAAGCTTAAATTGACGGCAGAAAACATTGTTAACGATTAGGACGATTATCACGATTTCTTCCCTAAATTTGTTAACATAATTAATATTAATGATAAATTCCTTAAGTATTCCGCGTAAATTTGAAATTATATAGAGAAATATAACAGAAAACCTTATAATCTTTTCTATACAAAGATTATTTCCTTGTTGAATATTTGTCAGTTAATGAAGGTCTCTTTTTCTGTTTATTACTCACTGTTTCCTAGGATCCTTACAGGTTACGTCAAGGACTATTACCTAACATTTTTTATGAGAGTACGAACTTCTCTTGATTTAAAACGGTCTTAAAAGTAATTCCAAGTAAGACTTCCACCTTGTGTAATATTATATGTATTGAGTTATAACGAGATAAACAATGATGATAGCTAAGAAGAAAGAAGAGGAAATATTAACAAATGTTGGTAGGGTTTTAGACATTGCGATATTGTCGATTCGGTTGGTCGAAGTAAAAGTAGTATTGCGTAGTCAAGTGGTGAATGTATTGTTCTAGTTTTGGCAGACCGCTAGCTAATCTGCACAATGATTTTAATGGTTAATTGCTTGGCCCGTAATCTAATGTAAAGTGGACGCATATTATACTTAACTCACAGCTAATACAGTACGAATACAAACAATAAACTTAACTTGTAATTAGAATAGTCAACTTTACTATAATTAAAGTTAATCTATTGCACTATAATTACTACTATTTTAATACTGGCGGATTTTTGTTTTATACGCGTACGTTAGTATGATCAATCAAACTTTTCCGTTTACTGCTGAATTACGTCATAGTAAATTAAATAGACTCCTATTAATTCTAGTTGATTCCTACATCTAAATTAACCCCAATTACTTTTATTTGCTTTACGGCTCCGAGTCCTGCCTTTACCTATTCCTGTATACAAGTCTTCCACCACAAATTTGCACTCACTGACTCATTATCACCATTAGTCTTTTTAACTTACATGGGTTAAGTCTTTTGCCACTTTAGTTAACCCATGGGGGTTAACTGGACCACTATTAGCCCTGCTATCCATTTATTATTACTACCTCTTTAATATCATATAACGTTATCTCTAATACTATTAGCTATTTTAATTAACATAGATTAAGTTACCTTGTAATTTAGCTTTACCTACGTAGGTTAATAAAGTTATTATCACCCTTCATTTAACTGAGTTATTTAAAAAAATCGCCATCCTCCTATCAGTCTTTGAGTTTGCCAGAATATCTTTGTCCGCTGGCACGTAACTTGACCTTACTAGGTAGTCTGTTAACGTAACACTCGATATGTATAATTATCCTATTGCTATCTATAAACCTTTCGAGGGTCTTATTCGGCGATAACTTCACTATACACTTAGCAGGATTATCTTTCCCATCGATATATCAGAACTCCTCGATTTTTTTGCCTTCGTAATTTTAGCTAAATTATATTATATCGATTATTAGGCGTTTCTACTCGTTGTTTCGAACATTAAGAGGCATTCAAATAGATTCATCGAATCGGTTTAAATTATCTCCGGGATATTAAATATCTTTAGTTGTTTTATAATAACATTAAAGATTTTCTATAGAGTCATGCCTATATTAAAGCCAGCTATTATACCGTAGATCTTTAAAGCTAATAGGCTTCGTATAATCTTTTCATATTTAAAGAAGGTTTAATAAATTAAGTTGCCGATAATACTAAACTCATCTTTCAGTCTATCTTTATTGATAAGGGTTATCAGGAAGCTGATCTGTAAAGAGAAGTTAGTGTTGTTTGTAAAGAAACTATTCTTCAAGAATATTAACCTATCTCTTGACAGGTTAATTGAAACTATATTAATCTCGGTTCATGTTTCACATTAGTTACTCGAGCCTTTTATTTATCCGGTCGAAATCTTTATTTATTGAGTTTTACGCTTATTCAGCAATCGATAGATCGTAGAAAGTTTTTAGCTGGTATAAGGTGATAATGTAACTGTCATGGGCATGTTATTCCAGGTACTGTCAAGCCTTAATTATGTTAGTTTTGTTCATTGTAACCAAATTAATACCCTGGCTCTTTTTGCGAAAACTAAGGCCGGTATTAACACTAAATATTCGAATTGATGATTGATTGAAGTCAAAATAATTATCCTCCACAAAATTTATAACCGGCTTGTAATTCCAAAACTTAAAACCCTTAGTCACCTGTTATTCCGATCTTATAAAGATAATAATTCCAACGGAAAAGGTATCGTTAATTTACATACCTACTAAGTCAAAGTCTTTTTATAACATTACCAATAAATATCAGCTTTAACTAATCCTTACAATAACTTAATATATTGTATTACTGTCCCTAGAGGGTCAGTGGTACGTAATTCTTATGGAAACTTCAGTAGGATGATACGCTCTAAATCGATGGCTAATTATGTATATATTTACGTTATATTTGGGCTATTAAGTATCAATTTGCCTTCGGTTTTGATTAGTAAACTTCCTATTGAAAAGATTACTAAACGGTTGGTTAATATTTGGAGATTAAGTAAGGAATTAATCTTTGATTTGATTACTATATCCTTAAGCAATGAAGGGTAACTTTTTGTATAACTTCCCTGTAGTTTTACCCTTAACTCCGTGTATAATTTTCGATCCAAAAATCATAATATTCGTGTCTTTGAGGTTAAAGTCAGTTTTAGACACATATTGTATAACTTTTCGAGTTAGGAGGCCATTAATTTCGACCTTGTCACTTTTTTTTAAAAGGTTCAACAAAGGTCTTAATAATACTTTATACTCGGAACTTTAGTATTAAATTTTCGGTATCCTTTTTTTTCAACTTACCCAAATAGTATTGTAAATACGACCTGGTGTATATTTCTCTTCTTTAACGTTTTTCTTCTTTGGAGGTTGTTTTCTCCGGCGGCGTTTCATTGGCTAGTCGATAATAGGTAAAAAAAGGTTGTGTTAACTTAGTCGTTTAACTTAGGGGTCTTTATCGTTAATCTCTTTAATATAGGACTTGATCTGAGTGATAAAAAACGTTATCGAGCCATTAGTAGTTTTAATAATTACTTGAAAATTGGTGATACTTAAGGTTTTTTATGGGCTATCCCATTTGCCCAGCTCCCGCTACACGAAGATTTTACTTTATAATGGAAAATCAAGTATATCGATTATTGTGGAGCCTTTTCTAATGTTAAGGGAGTCGTTAACTTACTGCTATGCCGATTACTTCCGTAGTTTCTTTAATGCTTTACCGTAGGTAACAGCCTTTTTTTAGGTACTTGCTAATAGCGCATATTTACTCATTAGGTGTAGATATACTCCAAAAACCAGTAGCGTTAACACCAAGTCGTTAGGGTTCATAATGTTGTTCAAGCCCTTTACTACTATTTAAAGACGTGCTTTTTAGCTTGTAAAGCTTTTAATCTATAGTGTAATGATATTATACGCTCTTCGAAGTAATATGTATGCCCTTTCGACTTTCCTAATACTTTAGTAGACTATTACAGGCACTGTTAGTATTGGATCCCTATTATATTAGAGTTTACCTGGAACTCCGTTGCTATAAAATTGGTGTTAGTATCGTAAAAGACGACGTTAGGTAGACCTAAGTACGTGTTAATTTATAGTATCTTTAGTATTTCCTACGTGTTCTTTATTTATAGGGAATTGAAAAACTTAACTTCATGAAAATATGACATAAATTTACCGACGTAAAATATAGGCTTGTTATTGAAGTTAAATATATCAATAAAGACCTCTTAGTTAAATTCCTTGTCGTCTTTTAGTGTAAATTTGAATTTTCGAGGGACTTAGATATACGTTTAACAATAGTGGCAAAGCTTTTCGATAACTTTTAAAATAGAGTATTTTGTATTTTTATAACATGTGAACTTTAGGACTTTATATAGCTTATTAACGGCTAACTGGCTGAAACACCGGTATTTTTAAAGTAGTTCTTAACTTCGTTAGATCTTATCATATTTCCTTTAAGTCTTAAAGATGAAATTACAAGTACATTTATTTGAAGGCGAGGGACAATATTTAGTTGTCATTAATGAACTTATGGGTATTAACATTAATGTTAACGCCAAGAGTCTTCATATCTTTTAAATAAGGAAGAAAATATGTAAAGAACATGAGGATATAGAAAGAAATCGAGTAAATAATAATTTAAGTTACTGGTATTTTTAGTAACAATGGTTGTTCGCATAAACCAAAGCCGACTTTGGCTTTACTACTATCTTAACAATCAATCTCGGTAGTAGTAGTACTTTCCCTTCATAATACGACGTACTACAAATAACTTTCTATAAATATATTATTGCTCTTGTATTTGGTATAATACCTTAAAATGTGTAATTGGTGGAACTATTACGAAGATTAAAGGTATATAAGGGGTTAGGGGCCTGGTCAGGATAGATGTAAGGGATTTTTCCACTTAAACGGTATAAAAAGGCGTGGTCATCTAATTAATGAGCTATGTTAGGAATAGTGTTTTTATATCATTTGATTTACTTAGGGTTATTGTCGCTATTAACAGTTTCTTTACCCTCAAAATCTGAGATGTGATTTAAATAGTTTTGCCAAAAAGTAATAGGATACTAAATGTAGTATATTACTTATTTGTTGTTACGTTCGGCAAGAGGGTTGTTAAGACTCAAACAAGAGTTGGGTCAAGAAATAGGCCAGCATGCAGCTGAGCCACGGAGAGCCTGTAATCCAACACATCAGGCGAGGAACATCTTTTATGTAAGCAAGGTGACTAAGCAAGTCACCTGATGGATCAGTATGGATCAGTTACTGATCCAAGGTGAGGCTACATAGGATCAGTAAGAATCAGCCACCGATCCAAGGTAAGGCAGCACTAGATCAGTGGGATCAGTGCGGTGATCCAAACGATCCAGTACTGAAGATAGTATGAAGGCAATGGGATATAAGGACACGGACAGCACCATAGATAGCATTTCTCTCATAGCTCTTCAGTTGTCAATCTAAGTATTCAGTCTATACACCTGAATAGCCTAATAGCTAGTGATCATTCTACAGCACGAACAAACATCTTCTTGATATTGCACCTTTGTTACTTCTGCTACCTTACTGCTAACATAAACCCCCTGGTATCTTCTATTTACTCACGGGTATTTAAGTGTGATCATTACAAAGGTAACGAGTTAACTAACAGCCGAACTTGTCATAAATCCAACAACTTTTACCACTATTACAACGATTGTTTTTACAGTTAAGAGGTTCACTTAAATTTTGCCTTTGTTAGAGTTAGTAGGGTTGTGGCTTTTAATCCGAATTTATTAGACCATATTTTGAACGCTAGTAGTATCTATAGCCGTACTTGCGATCGATATAGTTTAATATCGTGCGGTTTTCTATATCTATATCGCGGAAGTTATTAGGTTTAGGGTAAATACCAAGCGAGTTTAATGTACGCGCTATTACGGTCGTAAACGAGGAATACAACTGGCTAAAAAAGCCTTTGCAGGTAGTATCTAGGTGTTGTAGAGCGTATTAAAATTCGCTAACGTCTGTAAAGGCTGCCAATACCTGCTCGCGAAATATAGCTTCGCTAACGTGACCATTTTCCATTACTTACAGGCACAATATAAGCTTATCAAGTATTAAATTTAGTATATTTATTGGTATTTCCTTTCTTTTTGGTTTCGTTATTATCGTAATCCACTTTATAGTAGCCTAGTCCGTATGATATTATATAACGTAGATATTGTGCTCAAAGTGACTTTTCATATCATTATACATTTCGCTGAAGGTAGTTATTCGTATTAGAAAGGTTAGGTAGTAATTTCTGGCCTACCTTGTGAAGATTTCGGGGAATATTAAGTAAAAACCAGAGAGAGGAACCTCCATTTACTTACAAATATTTTTTAAAAAGGGTATTATCTTCGTATCAAAAAAGTTTTTAGGCTTCTTATCACATTTCTTTATGTTATTTTAAATTGTGGAAACGTCAGTTAAAAGTTTATAATTGATGTTTTTTGAAAATTGAAGCCTTAAAGTCTCCGAGTCGCGGTGTTAAAGGTAATTTCTAGTCGCCTAGCCCGAAAAGTAAAGTCTTATAGTAGAACCTATAGTGGGTTCGCGTGTATGAGCGTACCTTCCGTAGAAAGTTTCTTAAAGAGCTTGGAGATTCTGAGTGGAAGGTTAAGGGATAATTGTGGCTTAGATGTAAGGAAAGATTTAAGGGAAGAAACGATTTTGATTAATTTACCAATATAAGGTATTAACGTTAATACTTTTTGTTGTGTTGTCAAATGTTACCTTATATGCTCTACCGCCGCTAAGAGCGTACTTATTGATATTACGTAAAGGTGTTGAGCTGCCGAGTAAATTAATAGGTTTTTCATCGTTAATAAATAAAGAGGCATAACTAAACTGGAGGTTAAGGAGGAGTCCCCTCAAACGCATATAAGGTATTAAAGGTTTTTAACACCCTTGTGTTTCTCTCGATGGTTTTGACGATTCAGATCTTAAAGGGTTTCTTTTCGTTAAGTCAGTTTAAAAAACGTTTCAGCTAATTTTAATAAAGTCTTTTCTAGAATTTCAATGCTAGGGCGGGTGACTTATGTCTTTAAATTAGCTTTAACCGTATGATAGATTGTATTTTACATATTAAACTTTTATTGATTAAAGAAATTACGGAAATTTTAGAAATTGCAGGCGCTACGGCCATAATCCTTGCCGAGTTCCGCGTCGAAGATATATTAGGTAATGTAATTAGTTGGATAAAACTTAGTCAAAATTTCGTTAACATTCGCAATCTAATGCTGTGTATCGTAGTAGTTGGAAAAAATATATTAAAACGCTTCAACTGCTTTTATATATTTTTGAATGGATTTTATGTCAAATATTTGGCTTGTAAAAGGCTTAGTGGACTAGGTACGTTGAGGTTTGGGGCGTAAGGTATAGTGTTTTGGCATAAAGTTGCGTAAAACTTGACAACTTAGTGTTAAATCTTGCGACGTATCTTTTTTGACATAATTTGGTGTTTTCGCTTGAAGTAGTGATCTCGACGGTAAGATTAATGTATTGAAAGAGGAAAGAGTAAAGTAGAGGCAAAGATTTAATATAAAAATCAAAGTTAAAGATCGTTTGTTATCGGTCAAGGTTCAAGGTTATTTGAAGTAATACTTAGTTGTTTTTATAATAATAGCACCCATAGTAATATCAACTTAGCCGTTTGCTAACTTATAGAACTTTGAGACTTCTAATAGTTAATCTTAACTTTTTTTTAAAAAAAAATCCTTAAAGATTTATTATTATTTTCGATAGTGATACCGTCGCTACCTCTAAGCCACCGTGAAATCCGACATAACTTAGAAGTCTTCTTTACTTATTGCCGTAAGAATCGATGCAGCAGTAGACTCCCTTCGTAAGAATATTTCGTCTACCTTAGTTTTTCAAAAAGTGTAATCGGAAAGTAGCTTCTTCTTTTACTCAGATTATATATTCTTAATCTAATAAGTACTGATAAATGTCGGTAGGGCTTTAGATGCTATAACGTTGTCAATTAGATTGATCCAATTGAAAGTAGTATTATGTAGTTAAGTGGTAGATGAATTGTTCAAGGTTTGGCAGACTGCTAGCTGGTTTGCAAACTAATTTATATAGTAAATTGCTTGTTCTGTGCCTTAGTGTGAAGTGGGCGCATACTATACTGAACTTGCAGCTAAAACAGTAGGCTTACAATCAATACAATCAACTTTCAGTTGGTAAAATCAACTTTACTATAAGTAAAATTAACTTACTTCACTATAATTACCACTATTCCACCAATGAATGTTTTTAATCAAATACTTAATAACTTGATATCATATTACTAAGTATTAGTGAAGTTTTATATTGGTAATGAGACGTTTCACGAGTAAGTATAGGTGGCAGGTATACTTGTAAACGAGTATTAATACAGTTTATAACGTACAAATGTAATTTATCAAGGCTTTTTGTAGATCATTACAGTTTTCGTTTGTAATTATAATAATATATAAGTTTAATTCTCATAATATATACTTCTAAATTGATAACTTTCGCGATATAAATAAAGAAGACCGCATAATGGCATATTACATCGATTGTAATTACTGGCGACCTCAGCACTCAAAATTTGGTTTATGATTTTTAGATTGAAAACTATAACCTTATTGGCGTAAAAAATAAGGGTAAGACTTAAACTGGTCTGTTAACCGTAAGAATTATCGTTGTAATAGAGGTAAAAAGTATTAGATTTATGGAAAATCAGGTTCTCGGTTAGCTCGCTACTTTCCGATTAAACATTACAAATAACAGGTGATGTATTAAATTTAGTACCTGATTATTTTCGGGTAACACTATTTGGAACTTATTGTAGATTACAAGGGTTAAAAATTGTTTACGATGGTAATATTTACAAGTAAATTACGTGTTATGAAGACGTTACTTCCAGTTCAGCTCAATAATTAGTAGATTACGCCTTTCTGTACCATTTAAGTGTCGAAGACCCTTTCCTTTTCCTTAAGCAAGAATTTAACCCATCGTACACCTTTAACATTCGCGATCGTTACGTGTATCATACGTTTAAAGGTATGATATTGGATATAGTGGTAGCAAGTCAATTAATACAAGGTTACTTGTAGAATATGGTATTTTGAAAGAAAAGTATCACTGGTACGACGATTAATAGTTAAGATTCTGTTAAAGTTCAACTTAATTTCGGCCTAGGTAAATAATTATCATTACTTAAGATAATAGTTATTTATATTATTGTTAGGTCCATTGAATTTTATATTTTGAAATTATTCAACTTTTTTCTTCTCGATTTGGAATATATGAAGACCTTTGTTATTAATGTCGACGCTCATATTAATTAATTGGTTAAAAACGGGTTGAGGTTTTCTTTTGCTTTTAAGTGGAGGTATTTGTGGTTTAATTTTTAAGGCTTGAAGATAATGGTGTTGAATTTGATGGAGTTAGAAATACGTTAATTATACCAAAGTATTAATTACTTAGCAGTTAATAGGATATATAAAGTCCTTAAGTTCTTAAGGTACAAAAATATAGAATACTTTACTTTGGAAGTTATTGAAAAACTTTGTTACTATTATTCAACGTATACCTTAGTCCCCCAAAGATTTTATTTTATATTGAAAGATGATAAGGATTTCAATTGCGAGATTTCTATTAATGTGTTTTATTTGAACAAGAAGCCCAGTTTTTACGTTATTAACCCCACTACTTATTTTTATCACGCCAAGTTTTTAAAGCTTCTATCGGCGAAAAATACGTGGGAATGTTAAGGATATAATAAATTAACACATAATCAGGCCTATTGAACGTTTTCGTTCACGATACCGGTATTAATTTGGCTACGAAGAAGTTTTAGATAAACGTTAAAATACTATTAATTTAGTATAAATAAGTGTTTATTAAGGACTATTAAAGTATTAAAAAAATCGAAAAGGTATACGCGTTATTTTTTCAAGCGTACGATATACTTACACTGGAGATTGAAAGCTTTACGTATTAGGAAACACGCCTTTATATGGCAATAAAGGGCTTGAATAATGTTGTGCACCCTGATGGCCTAGTATCAACGATGTTAGTTTTTGGAGAGGATTTACATCTGACTATTAAATCTATGTTATTATCAAGTACCTGAAAATTAGTTGTGGTTTACGGTAAAATAATAAATTAATTAGGAAAGAAACCGTTGCGACGCTAAATTAATAATAATTTTCATATCCAAAACGACCTTACGATGATACATGTGTTTTTATTATTATTACGAAGTCAAGTTTTTGTGTGGCGGGAGTTAGGCAAATGTGATGGCGCATATAAGATTTAAAGTATCATTGGCTTTTAAGTAGTTATTTAAATTGTTAACTGCCTTATTGAGTTTTGTATAACTTCAGTTAAACCTTATAATAGGGCGATTACAAATGGTAATAAAGACCATTATATTAAGCGAATAAGTTAATAAGATACTTTTCTTCCGGTAATCAGCAAGTTAATGGAACATCGTCGGCATGGACGAACACTAAAAAAGAAGGATGTTAAGGACGAGGAATAAATATCGGGTCGGATTGATAATATTTCTTGGATAAAAAGGGAAGAAAAAGAAGATTAAAACTTGGTTTTAAAGCTTCAGGTATAAGGAGTTATCAAAACCTCCGGCAGATCTTTTAAGAAAAGCGATAGGGTCGAGATTAACGGATTTTTAAGTCAAGGAGTCGTATAATTCGTGCCTAAAGACGACTTTAACTTTCAAACCACAAATTTCATGATTTTTAGGTCGAGGATTACATACAAAGTCAAAGGTAAGACTATGGGGCGACCATACAAAAAGTGACGTTTAATCGCTTAAAGATACGGTAATAAAAGCCAAGACTAGATTTTTACACAGTTACCAACGATTTAGAAGAATTAGCTAACGCTTTATAGTCTCTTTAGTAAGAAGATCGCTAGCCCAAACTAAAAGGAAGTTTATTCTTACTAGCCGTGATATAACGTAAGCGTATACGCATTTAGTAATCGATTTACAACGGAATATCCTATTATGATTAACATGATAATTACGTGGCAAGTACCCCTAAGGGACGGTAATACAATATATCAAGATATTGTATGAATTGGATAAAGTAGGCGTCTATTGGGTTACAACGTATCAATTGAACTTCAAATTAAAGATGGATATAAAGCCTTTATCTTATAACCTATGTTTACTATTAAGGTAAGAAAAACACTTTCGTTCGGTGCGTATACAAATTAATAATCCATTTTTTGTTGGAACTGCTGGATTTTTAGTCTCGAAATAGCAAGAGAACAAAGATTTAAAGTTCTGGAATTATAAGCCGGTAGTAACTTTGGTAAAAGGTAATCAATTTAACTTTAACGAATTGTTAATCCGCATACTAAATATTAATATTCGACTTGGTTTTCGCTAAACGTGTTGGAGCGATAATTTGATTACAATTGATAATATTAACGTGGTCGGGGATTAACGGTACTTAGAATAAGACGCTTGTAGCAACTACATCGCTATTTTATACTAACATAAAACCTTTTACGATCTACTGTTTACGGTATAAGCATAAGATTTAACAAACAAAGACTTGGATCTGTTGAACAAAATGCTTAAATGGTAGATACGAAACCCAAACCGCGGAATTAATATGGTTCCGATTGACTTTTCAAAGGTCAAGTTAATGATCTTTACAGATGGCTTCTTTGCGAATGACATAGACCTATCGTTACAAATCGGAATTTTAATAATTTTCGTTAATTAAAAATAGATAAAAAGAACCAGTTTAGCATTGTTAAAAACCTGATTCATTGAACCTCTGTCAAATACATAAGAATTATACGAATTGTATTGGTTCTAAAGGTCTAAGGCATGATAGACAGACTCTATGAAGGCATAATATTATTAGAAACACTTAACGTTTTTACCAAGTAACATGGGATTTCCTCCATCTTAGTAGTAATTTATACCGATTTGAGGAGCTTGTTTAAGTATTCTCTCAAGTTCGGAAACATTAGCGAAAAACGTTTAATAATCGATGTAATGGTACTTTGTAAAACCTATAAAGGCAATGTAATTAAGAAACTCCGATGAATTCATGGTAAAGATAATCCCTTCGATACTATAACGAAAACGTCGCAAAATAAGAACCTTAAAAAGGTTATAGATAGCAATAAGCTATCTATACATATCTAGGATTACGTTAATAAGCCACCTGATAAAATCAAGTTACGTACCGGAAAACAAGGATGTGGCAAACTGGTAAATTGCTATAGAATTGAAGGCGGCGATTTGTTTAATTGATACGATTAAGTTGGAGGCCTAAATAAGTATATAAAGGAAGAATTATTCATGAGAATTGATAAAGTCGGAATTCGGAGCCGTAGGGTAATTCGGGTGAATTTGGCTATGGAATTAACAGGGGTTTGGCAACTTAAAGAGAGTATAATTCAGTGGTAACCCGGAAAGATTGGTCGAACACACTGGTGTACGCGCACGAAACAAAAAACCGCCAGTTTTGAAATAATAGTAATTATAGTACATTAATTCAACTTTACTTATAGTAAAGTTAACTGTACTAACTGCAATTTGAGTGTATTGTTTTGTGGGTTTACTGTATTAGTTTCAAATCACGTATAGTATGCGCTCACCTCGCATAGAAGTACGGGCCAAATAATTGTCCATATGAATTACTATGTAGGCCGGCTAACGGTCCGCCAAACCTAAAACAATACATCCACCACTTAACCATTGCAATACTACAATTACTTTAACCAATCGAATCGACAACATTGCAACATCTAAAGCTTTACCAACAAATTATCTTTTAAATCTATCCTCGTTTACGAATATTATAAGGAATCCGATTTGTAATGTAGGGTCAGTATTATTCGAAAAAGAGCTGTCCGTAAAAATGATTAATTTCGTCGTCGTTAAATTTACCCGTGTTATATTAATAACTGTGGACGAATGATTTATTTGTTACTAAATACGTTTATTTACCTAGTTAAAGTCCTCATCCTATGAATATTAAACTCATACTGTAATCGAAAAATTGTAACATGCATCTTCAACCCGAAATTAACTTTCTAGGCAGATTTGCATGGACTATCATATTAAGAATGTTTAGTGGCTTATATTGTAATCTTCAACAGTGACTACTTTTAAGAAAGAAATTCAAATCCAGCCACTCTTAACACTATTATCTCATATATACCCCATTCTACCACAACATTATTAATTGTCTTTATCACCATTTGAATATTTTCCGACGACCTCTTTTTGACTATAAAGATTGTCGTTGGCCCGGCACACCGCCTGCGCAACGGTCTATCCAGAGAATAACCCTTACAAACAACGATTACATCCTTCGTTACTTGTGTCAACGTGGCCTTCCAAACTTGTATTACGTTATAAACAAAGTATGGTTTTTTTGTTTTAAGTCCTTAAAGGCTTCAATTATAAAATTTTACATTCAACGGCTTCGTTTATTTATCTTTCTATCTATTTTTTTTTTCTTTTTTCAGTCATTTAATCTTTGAGCCGTTATTACCTACCGGCACCTTGCGCACTTGATAGGGCTGTCGCATTAAACTACACTTTGAATACTTAGCTATCTATAGAAGACTTTACGGAATACTACCCGCTCGATGGTGTAACCCATTTGATGTTTTTTTACAATCCTTTGGTTTATGGTTCATAGATAAAAGGTAGCTGGTCGAACGGGCTGCTTGTTACGGTCTTTAGACTAAGGTATATATGTTTTATAGGATCTTTACTCCTTTAAGACCGCGATTAGATCTTCGATATAAGTAGGCATAGAATAGAGATTACGACAGCCTCATAGCACGGTCCGGCTAAGACTACAGTTTTCACACCCATACAATATTACGGGTCCTAAACTTCAGGGTACCTTAAGACCTTCATTGGAAAGTCGACTTGAAGTTCGGTTTCCTGTTAAGTGTTTGATTTTATAATGTATTTAATAGGCAAAGATTATATATCATTATATTATAAGTATAGTAACTTGGAAACTAATATCCGATATACTTAGTAATGTGTTTATTTTTTATTTAAAAATATAGACAAAACCTATACGAATGCGATCTATATTTTTGTATGCGAAGGTTACTACATGAGGTAAGATCTTATATAGTTGATATAAGGCCTGCCGATATTTAAAAATTACATATAACTTAGTGTTTGGAAATTGTCCATATATGTGAAGGATATATTTTTAATTTAAATGGTTGTTTTATAAAGAATAGGCTGGTTTGTTAAACAAATTAAAGGGTATAGCATAAAAACGGGGAATTCAATAGGGTGTTCGTTGTATAAGGTAAGTACACTAAGTTTGCGAGCTTTCCTGCAGGCATTTGTAACTTAATATTCGCGAGGATCGAAATATACTAGCTATATGGTAGGCACTACCTGTTGATAGTAAAATACAAAAAAAAAGTAAGATTCCTCCGGTTGGTATAACTTAACGATATAAACCGCTTGAGCCCTTTACTCAAAATATTGTTGTAATTTTGCCTCTTCAGTCTTATTGATTTTCACCAAGTTCGTGCTTTTCCCTTTTTAACGTAAGATATGGTATATACTACAGGTATAATCAAGATTAAAAATTCGTATTAACGACTCGTTAAAATCAAGTTCTACACATTTAGTTAATGTTTCGAGCAGCTTATACTTCCATAAACCTAACGACTTGATAACACGTTATTTAACCATTATGAAATTACCGTTTTAAAGAAAAAATATATCGTTGATTTATTCAGAAACAATTTCGAAGTTTTCACTTTTTATAAAAAACAAATACGGATAAGAATTCAATATTTTTTTACCCAATCCATTCCGTAAATAGGTTTCGTATATCAAAAACTAATAAATACATGTTTTGCTCAATCCACAAAAATATTTAACATATGACATTACCGTGCTGGCAAGAAAATTTTCCATTAATTCCTTCGACAGTTCCCATAATATAATCCGTTAAAATTTTGAAGCGGATTATATATACGATTATTTAATGTTACGGTGATTAAGGGTAAACTTACCACTTACGCCAACAGTTAAACCAACAACAATTTTGACGATCAAATGTTAATTGATTCTCCGGATTATAAACGATTAAATAAAAATATAAAATTTCCCCTCATTATTGTATCCTTAAACTATTAACCTTGATTTTTCGAACGGCCGGTACGTAATTTGTCCCTTAACTTTATTGACTATTCACGATTTAATAATCGCCATGTTTTATCTTTTCAATTAGGTTAATGATACAAGTTAAACAACTTCGCGTGTATAAAAACAGTTGATCTCAACTGGCTTGTTTTTCTTAAAGAATTTACCCAGTATATTGATAATACCTTTAACCTGTAACTTAGTGACTAGATTGTCATCAAACCGTTCCTTTTAAAACATGTTAACCGTGATATATACCTTTTCAGGAATGTAATCCTTATCACCGTCCTCCTCTTCAATATATATCCTTTTTTAGGTGGTTTTCCAAGTCATAGACTCTCTATCGGCTTATTAATAATCGGTTCGAAAGGGCTATTTTAGTTAATTTCCTTGACTTAGGAATTTTTCGCTCTAAAATCTTCATCTAGCTCAAAGTTTTTTTCATACGATTTAACTCACATGATACGAAAAGTAACGAAACCTTTAACTATTTTAACTACTTCGTTTGAATTAGAGATACTTAATATCTTATAGGGTTTATCTTATTTAACTTTCTTTCTCCATATTAAAAATTTATTTTAAAAAGGTAATAGTAGCATATTATGTCTTTTACCTGACATAAATTTTCTTATCATTAGTGTACGAACTACATCATTAAGCAAGGTTCAAAGCTCACAATTTAAACCTTGATAATACCCATTTTCGAGAATTTTTTTCATGTTCAGCTGCTTTTAACACTATTACTTTACATGTACACCATTTGATTATAACATCACTCATCGGCTTTACTACCACTTGAATCTTTTCTGGCGACCTCTTTTTGGCTACGAAAATTGTCTTCGGCCCGGCGCACCGACTGCGCAGCGGTTCATCCAAAGAACAGCCCTCACAAACAACAATTCCGTCCCTCGTTATTTTTGCCAACGAGGCCTTCCAGACTTGTACAACAGTACAAACAAAGTCTTCTTCTTCTTCTCTTTTTTTTTTTTTTTTTTTTTTTTTTGCGTTTGAAAGTTTAGAGGCTTTCACCAAATACGCTTGCATTTGACGGCTCTATTTATTTATTCATCTTTGATCTATCGTCACCTACCGGCGCCCCGCCCGCTCAATGGGGCTTTCGCCTTCGACTACACTTTGGATACTTTTCTGTGCACAGAAGACTTTTTTCGACACGCCACCCACTCAGTGGTGTACCTTATCTTTCGATTCTTTTACACTTCTTGGGTTTACAGCGCGTAGCAAAAAGGTAGCCGAGTTGTAAAGTATATATTCCTCATCGCTGGGAGCTTTCGATCAAGATAGATGTGTTTTATAAGCCCCTCTTCTTTTCAGAGCTATCAAATCTTCGATGCGAGTAGGCGTCAATCAGGGACTGAGAAAGCCGTATAGCCCAACCCGGTTAAGGCTACAGTTTTCAAGCCCGTATAATGTTACAACTCTCTAAATTGTACCATACTTTAAGGCCTTATTTGAAAGACTGGCTTAAAGTTTGATTTTTGGTAAAGGTTTTATTTTCGATTTCGTTTCATAAGTAAAAGTTATTAATATAGGTAGATATATTTTCTTTTATAGGTATATTAGGTCGAAACCCTTTTTCGAAACACATAGTAGTATATGATCTCTTTTACATGGAATGTTGACAAACTTATACAAATATGGTTCATATTTGTAGATTCCGATGAGTTTGTGGCATTCAGAGGGGACTAATAAGGTTACGTATAAGATCCTATCGGAATTTAATATATATATATATATAATACATTGTTTAGAAATTGGCCACATGTATAAATGATTAGATTTTAAATTTTATATATTTGTTTTAGTTGTGGATAATGTTGTTGTTTGTAATATTTTATTTAATAGCTTATATGGTATAACTTGGGAACAATAATTTTACGATAGAGTGATCATTATGAGGTACAAAAACATAAGTTGCTAGCTTTCCCGCCGGCATACGTATCTTTTTAATTAGCGAGGGCTTCATTATACTAGCTGTATAGTTAGAACTGCTCAAAGATAGTAAAATACAAAAAAAACCAGAAAATTTGTTATCGATAATTAGTTCCTGATATTATAGACGTTATTAATTTAGCGGAGTATTGATTTATTCTTGAATTACCTCAAAATTTTTCTGTATATCATAACCCGCTTTTAAGTATGTAACAATAGTGTCACTTAAGTTGTGATATACGAGTACGATTCACATACCAGTAAAGTTGGTATAAAACTGTGGAAACTAAGGGTATCGCTGAATTTTTTCACTACTATCTGCTATCTTGCCTATAAATTTGTAGAACTGCCGATTTCTATAGAAAAAATATTGTAAACACTTTGTAAAAGTACGTATACCCTTTCTAGTTTACTAATACCCCAGTAAACTTTAACAATAACTTATTTACACTGAATCACCATTATCTTAACATTAACTTAAAAGTCTATCGCAACAAAGTTAATATTAACATCGTGAACTAATACATTTGTGGATCGCAAATACGTATCAATACATGTTACATATAACGCCCCTCATATTAACTTCGTTGAAAATTATATTCACAATCTGAATAACATGGAAAGCTATTATCTAGTAAATAACGTAAAGTATAAGTTTACTATTCAAGTAAAATATGTTCACAAAAATTTTAAAGTTAGAATTTTGATTCATTTTGAATGTAACCTTAAATCTAAAGGGAATTTAGAAGTGTATTTGATAATGATATTATAACTGTTTAATTACCTTAAAAGCTAGCAATTGCACATCATTAAAACTAGCCTCCTTGAAAACCTCATATAATTCATTAGTTGCCGAGTGGTTAAATCGGCTATATATTTAACGAAGTTCTAAATTCGTTCAATTCAATACCGTTTACTTTCTCCCTTAAAAATGAAACCATTAGTACGTTCATTTCAACATAATCAGAAATGTTTAGTCGTCATTTTAAACCAAATCTTCGATTTCAATATCGATATTGACGCTGAGGTTCTTTATATCTTTAAGGGGGAAAATGGTGTAGTAGCGCATTTCAAAATATAGAAAATAATAGGTTTAAAGAATACTATTATAATCGAGGATAATGGTTAAAAAGGGTCTTTTTCTAAAGCTAAATCCAACTGTAATGATACCGGCATCCATATAGTTGAAAATCTAGAACGATATCAATATCTCTATGCAATACAATTTACTGTAAATATACTCCAAGTAAATACCAAATTACCTCAATATTTGTCTTAATACTTGAAATGGTTGTTATTGTTGTAGGGAGGCAATGTAATGTTGAAACAGTGTAGTATTTTGATGATGGAAGAAGAAGAAACTAGAACTAGAAGCGAAGCTCAGCGGAGCTGAGTATATAGTAAGATGCAGGCATAGACACATGCTTTCTCAAACCTACTGGTGTGTACCAGTTATCATATGTTTCCCATGTAATGTACAACAAGTCCCTGGAACCAAAAGAAAAGGCAATGTCTTTATTGAATAACATGTATGATACTGGTAAGATGCGAGACGTGAGATGCAAGATGGGAGAAGCGAGACGCGAGACGCGATAAAAGAGATGCGAGACATGAGACGTGAGACGCGAGACGTAAGACAATCTTCGAACATGCAGATAGCTTTTTAATACGCCTCAATGAGATCCTTGTAATAATCTTAATCCTTTAAATACTTTTATTTATTATTCCTTGTTCAATATCCTTTTTAGCTTACCAAATATTAAATTTGGTAACCTATTTGATAATGACGATTTTAACATTTATTTATAAATTCGGTTTTTCTTCAAAAGCAGTTTTTTATCCAATTAGATCAAGTAGTAGACGTATGCGGGCAAAATAATCATTTTTAGGCTTGTCGTAAGGTAATAATTATTAGATATGAACGGGGGGGGGGGGGGATTTGTAAATTGTTAGGAATATCGAGTATATACGTATTTTTTCCCCTATACGATTTACCATAATAAACAGGACTAGGCATAAAAGTAAAAATTTTCTCTGGTTAATATAAGGATTTAAAGGATTTTCGATACGGAGTTAAATACGATTATATACGTTAAATTTCATTAAATAATAATGTTTATTATAACAACGTTTGAATTTATAAGTAACGACGTTTATTGTCAATTTAGTATTACAACTAAAATATTTTTGAAACACGAATTTCAGTTCATTATCTAGGTTGGGTAAGATCCAAACAATTCATAAAGACACGTCATTTAAACTCGAATAAGTATTTGAAAAAATCGGGTTTGATAATACGAATATACGCGTTATCAATATTTTATTAAAACGTATATTGAAATAGTGGTAATTGCAATATACTAAGTTAATTTTAATTACATTGAAATTCAATATACTAACGTCAAGTAAAGTTAATTGTTTTTGAGTCTAGTGAATTGGTTGCTAGTCAAGTACAGTATTCTTTCACTTTATACTAGGGCAAAGATCAAGCAATTACCCATACAAATAAACGTGTAGACCGGCTAACGGTCTACCAAACTTAGAACAATATATCTACTACTTGACCACGTAATACTCCTATTACTTAGACCAATAGAATCGATAACGTTACAACATCTAAAGGCCTATTATGAGCAACCCTTACCGACACTGATTAGTGCTTATTAAGTTAAGTACAAATAAGTTTATTAAAAGAAAAAGCTACTTTCTAGTTACGCTTTACTTCAAACGGCGGCAGGGTAGAGGAAAGATTCTTATTCCGGACCTCTATTAGTATTAAGTCAGTCTACAACAGCAGGAAGTAGAGGAGATTTTCGGGTTGCGTCATTCTACAACGGCAATCTGGAAGTAAAAAATGGTATAGTTATTGAAAACACTAAGAAAATTGACCAAATCCTTTTTAAAAACGTTAAGATTGACCGCTAAAAGTATCTAAGATGACCAGGTAAGCAAAAAGTTAAGTAAATATTATTACGGGTGTTACTACTACAAAAGAAAAACTCAGTCCCACGCTATTCAACTATCAACAACCGACAACTTCCAACCTTACCCTTTATATCAAACCTTTATCCTAAACACTAAGTTTTCCTCCTTCTTTATTCTTTTCCTTTCCCCTAAGCGACTTTAATCGTTAAGATTGCTACTTTGAGATAAAACACCGAAAATCGACAAGTAGCGTTAAAAAAGCTACGTCACGCAACTTTACGCTAAACCGCCAAGTTCACACGCCACTAAGCCAAATTTATTTCACGTAAAACCACTGAGTTCTACTCCAGCTAGAACTTTAAAATGGAACTCATCCATATTCGAATAAAAGAGATTAAAGCACTAGAGTCTTTTTTTTTCCAAACACTACAATAAAAAAATTTAAAGCCCAGATATTGACAAAAAATTAACGGAAAAACACCTGATTAATTTCGTCGGTTATTATATCATCGACCAAAACGGCGGTAAAGAATTTAATTGTAATCATCACTACATTTCTAAATATTATAAGATGCTAGAAATTTGAACTATAAATCGATAAAAGACGATCTAAAAAGGGTTAGGTTTTAGTTAAAATTTAACCTTGAATAAAAAGAAGTTCATATGTCAGAAGAGAACTCTATTGAGTTGGCAAAAACCCTTTTTGAATTTGTTTGACTTGAAAAATAACCTTAGAACCCACGTCCTAAATCCAAAACCGTTAAAAACCTTTCGGCCTTTATATACATTTCAGAAAACTTCATTTCAATCACTCATTAAACTCAACCTTTTTATACGCCGACAATCAAAAATCTGTTTATTTGCTCGGTAGCCTAGCACCTTCACGTAACAACGCGGAATACGTTTTGAGCAACGGTAGAACACGTGAGATAGCGGTAGAAAACGAGATAAGATAAATTGACGTTGACGTTATTCGGTTAATTCAACAAAATCATCAAGTCCCATAATATTTTCCCTGCAGCTAAATCCTTTTTTTCCTTTTAATACTTCCCTTAAAATCGACAAATCCCTTAAGTCGAAGTTTCCTACGGCAGATATAGCTATACGCGCGAGCCTATTATAGGTTCTATTATAGGAATTTACCCTTCGGGTCAGGAGACTAGTAATTACCATTAATACCGCGAATCTTAAGGCTTAAAGCTTAAATTGATAGGAAATATTATCGACGACTGGGACGACTATCGCGAATTTTCCCCCAAATCTGTCAAAATGTTAATATTAATTACAAACTTCTTACGAATTTCGCGAAAATATGGAATAACATAGAAAAGTATGGTGGAAATCCCCCCCCCCCAAAAAATCGATACAAAGATAAGGCTCTTTTTACACATTTATAGGTAGATAGAGGTCCTTTCTTTTGGTTTTTAATCACTATTCCCTGAAATTTTAAAGGTTACACCAGGAACTATAACTTGATCTTCCAAACGAAATCGAAAACCTTCCGCGAAATCTTTAACGGCATAAAAACCATTTCGAATACGACGTCTACCTCGCGTAATATTATACTAATTGGTCCACTACAAGGTAAACGACGATAATAACTAAGAAAAAAGAGGAGGAAACACTCATAGATATTTTTAACCAGATGATTAAAAAGTTCATGTTATACCAAAAAGTAATGGGAAAGGCTTATATAGTAAAACTACGTTCCGCGAACAATTGTAAATAGTAATTACGGGTATTGGCAAGTTCGAATACGCTTTATAATGCCTAGATACCATATGTAAGAGCTTTTTGAATCAATTACAGTCCTTTTTTATCACTGTAATGGAACGTACACCGAAATCGCTTGATATATATTCCTTAGTAAATAACTTACACGGTATAAATTAAAAAAAGAGTAATAGTATATAAATTTCATCGCAAATAAAAACGACTTTAACGATTAAAATATGGCACAAAACGTTCAAAATAATAGTTATAACTACACTAGTGTTAATAATGAGGATAAATAATAAACGGCCCTAGTAACCGTAAAAACTATCGTCGTAATCGTAGTAAAGGTGTGAGATTTATGATGAATTCGGTTATTGGTTTACTTGCTACCCTCCAGCTAAACTTGATAAATAACAATTAATATATTACATTTAGTACTACATTACTTCCGGATAAAATTAATTAAATTTAATCTTAAACAATACAAGTAAAGGAACTATTAACGACAACAATGTTTCCAAATAAATTACGCAACATAAACACGTTGATTTTAGTGTGGTAAATAATTAGCTGACTACGTCTTCCTTTACCGTTCAATTGGAAAAAACTTTATCTTTAATTTGAATAAGCTACTAGACTATTATAAAACTTGAACAATCGCAATGATTACGTAAACTATACGTTTCAAGGTATTATGTCAAATATAAAGATAAGGTACTTAATAGGATAATTTTTGTAATACGTGTCATTACAACGGGAAAATAATACTGCTACGACTATTAATAGTTAAAATGCTATCAAGGTTGAAATTGGCTTTGGCATAAGCAAAACGCCATCGTTATGAGACAACAGTTATTGAAACCATTATTAAATCGATTACATTTCACATCCTCAAGTCTCTTACCCTTTTCACCTTTATACAGAAGTTATAAAGACTTTTGGTGTTAAAGTAGACATTAACGATAATAATCTGGTTAAAAACGGCCGAAGTTTTCCCTTAGTATTCAGATGTGGGTATTTCTAGTTTCATCTTTAAATCTCTAAGTTAATAATATGAAACCAGACGAAGTAAGACATACGTTAATTAATTAGATGTTTTAACCACTTAACCGTTAACAGGTTATATAATGTTTTCAAATCCATAGGATACAAAAATGTGAAAAATTATGTTTTGAAAGATATTAAAAAGCTTCACTATTATCATTAAACGTATTTTTAATCCCTGTCAACATTAAAGTTTATATTAAATAACGATCATAATTTCAACCATAGGTTTCTTTAATATATTTCACTTGGACAGTAAGCTTATTTTTCAGGTTACGAACTTATCAACTTCTTTTTGTAAAGTTAAGTTTATAAAGTCCCTATTGGACAAAGATATGTGGAGAAGTTTATTTTCTTATTGTACTAGTTTTAATAGGTAAATCCTTCATTGTTTCGTGAAAACAAATATTAATATGCTCGAAATTATACCACATATCAGGAAATTTATTACAAGTATTCACGAAGTAATACGACTTAGATGCGTTTGTTAAATTATTGTTTATACCATATTCAGATTTGGAAATAGGTGTATAATCTGGGGTTTCAATGTCAAAAGAAGATAGAAAGTCTTTGAAACGAGGTTTATTTCATTAATTGATGAGATTTAGTTTTAGCGTATTTTCTATATATTCTCGCGTATGTGCCACATATACTGCTGTAAGATCCTAAATCAAACCGGCAATAGCATTCAGGAATGGTGTATCGGACTATATATTAACGAAAGTTTTTGGAAATGAGCGAAACTGCGTTTTCTTAACTATTTCTGTTGTGTAACAGTTTAATTGGAATTTAACTTTTATAAGTAGGATTTCAAAGCCTAAGTCACTCATGGCGACGAAATCTACTATATAACTTTTAAAAGCTTTACTCCTAGTGTAAAAAATCTCGGACGTCACATTTCCTACTCCTACTACTCATATAAGTATTTATACGGCGTTATCCTAATAAGTGTCAAAGTATAGCGTATTTTTACCTTTCGTAATAATTCCGAAACGCGTATGCTTATGAATATTGATAATTGTACTTATTGTGAGAATAGTAGTAGTTATAGTGCAGTAAGTCAACTTTACTGTAAGAAAAGTTAACTACACTGACTACAAGTTAAGTGTATTGTTTGTGGGCTTACTGTATTGACTGCAAGTCAAATATAGTATGCACCCACTTTATACTAGAGTATAGGCCAAGAAATTAACTATATAAATTAATATTCAAACCGGCTAGCGGTCTGCCAAACCTATAAAAATACATTCACTACATACCTATTGTAATACTACTGTTACTTCGACCAATCGAATCGATAACGTTGTAAAGTCTAAGGTTCTACAAACACGAATTAGTACTTATTAAGTTCAGCACTAATAAGCTAAATAGAAAACAAAATTACTTTCCGATTGTTACGCTTTACGTTAACGTTAGAGTAGAAGAAATATTTTTGCGAAGTGCCTTTAATACTGTATTAATCTGTATAGTAATAAGTTAAGAAGACCTTTAGTTTGTGTCAGTTTTTACGGCAGGCTCAAGGTAGCGAAGGTATCGTGATTGAAAATATTAAGAAATCTTAACCAAATCCTTTTTAAAGAAAAGAGTTGAAATTGTCCTTTAAAAATCTTTAATCGAAAAATTCACAAATAGCGAGTTTATATTATTACGCGTAGAAATACTGCGAAAACAACTCATTGCCATGTTAAATGATCATAACAAATAATATTCGATCTAAAGTTTTATATGAATCCTTTGATTTATACCCCAAGTCTTTCTATTTACTTCGATTTTTTCCCCCTCCTCCCTACGCTTACTTAATCGTTAAGATCGTTGTTTTAAGCAAGAATACCGAGAGTCGCCAAGTTATCTAAAGAAAATTATGTTGCGCGACTTTATGTGAAATCTTCAAGTTCTTACGCAACGAATTATCAAGCCTTTTAATCACCAAATTCTATATCGGCCGGATCATTGAGATGGTACCTAGTTGAAATCAAATGGGAGTAATTAAACCTTTCGGACCCCTCTTTTAAAAAATAAACCAATAAAAAGCTTTAAAGGTAAGATTTCATTAAATCTTTAATGAAATAGCAACTGGTTAACTTCGTTATAAGTTATATCTTCGACCAAGATGGTAGCGAACTTCATTTTAATGAAAATTAAAATCATACCTTTCGCGGCTTCTTTCGGGGATTAAACTCTTATTATGTTAAAGTTGATTTAGAGCTCCAATAAGTCGTTAAAAGCTTTTTACAAGATAGCTCAGCTTTACGAATACTCCTAAGAATTTTAACTGAAGGAAAAGAGAGTTAAGGACCCTTAACGCCCTTACACACATTTCAGCAGACTTTGCCTCAATTATTAGTTAAGTTAAGTTTTTTTGCGCGCCAATGATGAAGAACCTGTTGATTTACTTGGTAGTTTAGCACTTTTACATAATGAAGCGGAGTACTCTTTTAGAGGCGGTAAAGCGTGTGAATTAACGGCCGCTAATGCGGKAAGAGGKATTAACGTCGGCTTAATCAACCGCTTACTTGAATAAAATCGTCAAATCCCTTATAACCCATTTTACAGCCAAGTCTCTATTGCCTTTTAATCCTTTTCTCAAAATCGCCAAGTTTTTTAGAGCGATGCCTTTCATGGAAGGTACGTTTATACGTGCTAGATAACTATAGGTCTTATTACATGATATTACTCTTTAAGCTAGGAGACTAGCAACTAACCCTATTATTGCAACTCGGAGGCTTTAAAACTTAAATTGATGGGAAATACTAGCGACGATTGGAACGACTATTACGACCTTCTTTCAAAACTTGTTAAGAAATTTAATATTAATTACGAGCTCTATACAAACTTTTTCAAGATATGGAATAATGTATAGACGTGTAATGGGAAGCCTTATAATCTTTTTGATACGAAGATAATACTTTTTCCGAATATTTGTAAGTAAATGGAGGTACCTCCTTTCTTTTTTCTTTACGATTTCCTGGGATTTATACAAGGTATATTAGGGATTATTATCTAACCCTTTCAACGCGAGTAAAACCTATCCGTGAGATTTACGACAGTATAAAAAGCTATTTCGAATACGATATCCACCTCGCATAATATTATATGAATTGGGTGACCACAAGGTTAACAACGATAATAACGAAGATAAAAGAGGAATAATACCGATGGATGATTTAAATTAAATATTTGATAAACTGATATTATATTAATAAGTAATGGGAAAGGTTTACACTAGAATAGCTTCATTTCACATGTAGGTATGGGTATCTTTTACGGATATTAACGAGTTTAAATACGCATTATAACATCTATATGCTATTTATAAGAGCTTTTTCTGCCCTTTGCCTGCGATTGTGATGGTATTTACATTAAATTTGTTTTGTATGTACCCCTAAGCTGATAACTTTCGCGATGTAAATATAAAAGATCGCGTAATGCTATACTACGTCGATCGCAAATAAAGGTGGCCTTAGTGTTTGAAATCTGGTCAAATACCTTTAAATTGGAAGTCGATACTTTACTAGCATTAATAATGAGGGTAAAAATTAGGCGGATCTGTTAACCGTGAAAATTATTGTAGTAATAATAACAAGAGATGTTGTATTTGTAGTAAGGCAGGCTGTTGGTTAATTCCCCATTCTACAGTTGAGCGTTGTTAACAATAGATAATATATTACTCCTAATACCCTATTACTACGGAGTGAAATTACTTTAACTGTGTCGTATATTACAAGGGTAAGGAAGATACTAACAGTAAAGATATCCCTAAGTAAATCAAGTAGTATAAGGACGTTACTCCTAACGAGGTCCAGTAACTAGCCGACTATGCTTTTTTGTATCGCTTAAGTGTCGATGACCCTTACCTTTATCCTAAAAAAGCTCCTGACCTCTTACATACCTTTAACCTTCGCGATCGTTATGTGGACCATATGTTTTAAAGTGTTATATCAAACATAGAGAGAGTAATGTACATAATAAAAGGCTCTTTGCATTATATAGTATTACGAATGTCAAATACTATTATTACGAAGATTAATTGCTAAGATATTGGCAAGGTTAAATTTGAGTTTGAATTGGGCGAACAACTATTATTATTAGGCTTAACGGTTATTAAAATTGTTTTTGAGTCGACTAAGTTTTTCATCCTTGAATACCCTGCTCCTGTCTTTGTTCATTCGAAATATACAAAGAACCTCAGCGTTAACGTTAACATTAAGGTTAATAAGTTGGACAAAAACGACGTAAGGTTTTCTTTTACCTTTTAAAAAAGGTATTTATAATTTTATATTTAAGGCTTGAGGGAAATAGTGTTAAATTTGACGTAGTAATTAATATCTTTATTATACCAGAGCTTGAATTATTCAGCTACCAATGGGCTATTAAAAATATATAGAATACTTTGATCTGAAAACTATGAAGAAACGTTATTATTATTTACAAACTTATGCTTAAACACTTTGAAAATTCAAGTTTACATTCAAAAACAATAAAGACTTAAATTACGAGATTGTTATTAATGTATTTTACTTAGATAATAAGTTTGTTTTCTAAATTCTCAACTTCGAAACCTCTTTTTATGAATTTAAATTTTCAAAGTCCTTGTCAGCAAAAGATACGTGGGAAACGTTCATAATTCTATGTTTTAATACGTATTTGTGCATATTGAACGTCGTTGTTTACGATATTGGTATTCAATTTACAGCGACAGAGTTTTAAGCAAACATTAAGATAATAGTAATTCAGTGTAAAAAGGTGTTTATTAAGGTCTATTGGAGCATTAGGAAGGTTGAAAGAGTATACGAGTTATTTTGCCGAGCGTAAGATATCCTTACACTAGATATTGGAAGTTTTATAGATTAGAAATCACGTTTTTAAATAGCAATAAAGAGCCTAAATGATATTGCGAGTCTTTACAGCCTAGTATTAACGCTAATGATCTTTGTAACGTACCTATGTCTAACGAATGAATCTCCGCAGCTTTTGGATTACGGCAAAAAATTGAAAGAATTATGAAAGGAATTGATACGGCGGCAAATCAATAATGCAATTAATATAAGAAACGGTTTTACAACGATCGATGTACTTGCTTTCCCGTTATGGAGTAAAGTTTTCGTGTAATATGAGGTAGGTAAATGGGATAATTTATATAAGATTTCACGAATCGTCAATCCTGACGTAGTCATTAAAGTTATTAATAGGCCCGCAACTTTTCATATTGATCATATTAAACATTATATTGGGGAAACTAACGATAAAAATAGAGATTTTCCAATTAAGTCAATAAATCAATACGACTTTCATCCACCTACTATCGATAAGTTAATAAAAAGTCGTTGGTATAGACGATTATTAAAAAAGAGGAACGTTAAGGACGACCAATATACACGAAACCGTATCTACAATATTATTTAGTTAAGTAGTAAGGAAAAGTACAATTAAAACTTGGTTATAAAACTTCGGGTATAAGGTGTTATTAAAACCTTCGATAAACTTAACAAAAACGATAGGGTTAAGATTAACGGACTCCTAACTCGAGGATTCATATAATTCGTATTCAAACCCGAATTTAACCTTTACGACCCAAATATCACGATTGTTAGGTCGAAGATTATATATGAGGTTAAAGTTAAAACTACGGGGCGACTGTACGAAAAGTTACGTTTAATTGCTCAAGTATATAGTGATAAAGGTAAGGACTGGATCTTTACGTAATATCTAATAATTGAAAAGGTTAGGTAGCGTTTAGTAATTGATTTGGCAGCAAGTTTGTTAGCTAAAACTAAAGACAAGTTCACTCTTAATAGCTGCAATATTACGCAGTCATATAAGTAGTTAGCAACTTATTTGCAGTAGATAGTGTTACTAAAGCTATTATACGAAATACGTGTCACGTACTTTTTAAGGATAATAATACGACGTATTAAACTGTTGTACAGATTGACTAAAGCAGGCGTTTATCGGGTTTTAACTTATTACTAGCACCTGAAGATACGATAAGGTATAAAGTTTTTAATATATAACCTGTATTTATTGGCAACGCAAAAGAAAAACTTTATTTTGGTGGGTATGTAAATTTATGATACCCTTATCGTTGGAATGTATGACTATGTGGCATCAGAATGACAGACGATTAAGGATTTAAAGTTTTGAAATTACTAGTTAATCGTAACTTTAGGGAACGATAACCAATTCAATTTTACTGATCGTTAATCCATATGCTTAATGTTAATGCTGACCTTAGATTTCGTCAAAAGAATTAAGATGTTAATTTAGCTATGATTAACAAGACTAATACAGCTAAGATTTAAAGATCCTCGTAATAACGGGTTCTTAATAGGTATATCATCCGTTTATATTAACCGGAAGCCTATTATGACCTATCGATTTTGGTATAAGCACAGGACCTAATGGATGAAGAATTTAAATGATTAAATAAGAGGTTAGATTGGTAAATACGGAATTTAAACCGAGGGATTAATATGGTCTCGATTGACCTTTCGAGGCCTAAGTTAATCATCTTTACGGATGGCTTCTTTGTCAATAATACAAATTTGTCGTTATAGATCGGCTTTTTTATGACCTTCGTTAATAAAAACAGATAGAAGAAATAAAAACATTACTAGTAATATCGACAAAGTCTCCATTATACCAGGTACGTTATAAGAGTAATCGTAAAAATGGGTGTTTGTATCGAAGATTGATTGTAAGGTAGAAGGGAGAAGAGATATCTGAAGAGTACACGCTATAGGTGAGAGTTTATAAACTCTTACCTAGGTAGTGGTACTCTTCTATACACTCTGCTGTTCTCCTTTCTGCGGAGTAAAACTTTGCAATACACTTTGCAAATGCCACTTATAAGCAGTTGCAAGCTAGTATAAGATTTATAGGAATATACCTTGTAAAGTGATACATTATCAAGTACTTCATAACAGAGTAATTTATCACGTAATCGCTTATTAGCTATAAAAATTTATAGTATTATCTATATAAGATTTTTTTTCCTTCACTGGAGCTACCAGTATGCCTAATTCAATAATAATAATTTGAATCGTAATTTAATTTATATTCGTAGCTTAGTAATAATAGTTTATGGTGGAATATTAGTATTTACAGTGCAGCAGGTCAACTTTACTTACAGTAAAGTTGATTATACTGAACTGCAAGTTGAGTGTATTTTTTTGTTTGAGCTTACTATAGTGGGTGTAAGTTGAGAACAGTATGCCACACTTCACTCTAGGGCACGATCCAAGCAATTGGCAATAAAAATTACAGTGCAGACCGGCTAGAGGTCTGCCAAACCTAAAACAATACATTCACCACTTGATAACGCAATACTACTTTTACTTCGACCAATCGAATCGTCAACATTGTAACGTCTAAAGACCTATTCATAGGCAATACCTACCACTAGTTTGGTTATAATAAAATTTATATCCGTAGTCTAGTAGTAATGATTTGGTTATAATACAATTTATATCCGTAATAAAGTTGTAATGATTTGGTTATAATACAATTTATATTCGTACTTTAGTAATAATAGTGTAGTTACGCTATAAAATATAAAAGTTTAGATTAGTAATTGTAACCGCGGTAATAATTATAATAAGGTCTCAATTCATTTGGAAAATTCATAGCAATATAATTATCATTAACGTTTCTTATTGTTTCCTATAAGGATGTAATGAAGGAGTTGTTATAAGGGTGTAATTACGCAGGAGTAATTACAGTGGTACCTATTTTAAGGTTAATTTAAAAAGGACATATCGTTATTGGTTGAAACTAAATTTCTTTTCTTTTCCAATTTAACAACATATCTGTTATGGACTCAGGCCATTGACCATTGAGTCTATAGGTTATGTGATTGTGCACGTAATTTGATATGTAGTACCTGGTCCGGCTCGGTCCGGGCGCGGACCGAGCGCGGATCGTGTATACCACGTGTAAGGGCACGTGATGGGCGGGGCACTGGCCATGCCTATAAGTCCTATACGATAGGTTATGGTAGCCTTTTTTAATATCTCGCGATATTTTAATAGTAAACCTTATAAGGCACTCACTTGGTATACTATTATAAACCGGAATATAATATACTATTAAGATTTTTGGGGGGGTTCTTCGAAGGAATATTACTTACAATAAACGAATCGATAATGAATATTCATGATTTTGCGTTATATTTCAACTCTATCGGGAAAAATAGGCCGTCATCAAATATCCAATTCTCTACCTTGATAAAAATATCTTTTACCCTTTTGAGGCCGATTTAAACTGACATTTCTCCTTTAAAAAATTATTAGTTATATTTAGTTGAATATAAAGCAATTGTAATAGTTCGGTTAATTGATGTTTACTATCGACCTTATATTCGACTTTTTTTGGGTTGAAATTCAGATCGTATTATTCGAAACCGACTTAACAACAATTTATACTAGCTTGTCATTATTTTAGGGTAAGCGAAAACGATATGACTAACCATTATTCAACGATTCCACTTTCACGTAGGCGGTGACACACCAAACGATCGAATTTCTACTAGAAACTGATAAATATAAATTATAAAAGGTCGGTATACGATTTTCAACGTAAAGGGTTATTATATGTCGGCGGTAAAATAATTTATTACGACGTATTACGTAACCGGCTGATGTAAGAGTATATATGATATAAGCAAGTTTTTCAATTAAGTTTTGGCTATTTTGAACTTCACTTATCGCGTAGATAAAGCCTTTGTCGAATTGAAAGGATTATTTATAAGCGATAAATACTTATAGGTATTATTTGCTATTAGGTTCGAAATATTACTGGTTTAAGCGGTCGGATCAAATTAGCTTTTAAACATGAAGTGTAATTACTTACACTTTCTTGTATCCCTATGTATCCGCGATAAATCCATTACGGTAAACGTAAGCCGTGTTAATTATATCGTAACCCTAACGAAGTATTGCGAGCTCGCCGACGAATTAAAGTCTTTAAACTTAAAAAGAGGCCTTGATCGTTAATTAGAAAAACCCATATAAAGATAATAACCGGATAAAAATACAATTATAATGGGAGTTTATACTTTTTAGGTGTCATTATTAAATGGTTATAGTAATCGCGGCCAAACATTTTAATAAACCCGTTCGGTACGTATTTAGAACCAAAAACGTAGGGTAACGTAGATAATGGTGAAGGAATACCGAATAAGGCTAGTCACTGGGCATTACTTACGTTATAATTCAACGAAACACTATGAACGGGGTTACGAACTCCGCCCGGTATTATATCCGACGTAAATATATACGGTATAATTCGAAAAATAGTAAATAAAGGTTCCTTACTAATGACGATGGGGAAAGCCTAACTCCTAAATATAGTCTCATTCAGGGGTTACATAACTATAACGATCTAATTACAAAATCTAGTGAGAATGAATTCAATTTAATTGAATCATGTATAAAAGAGGATTTATTCCTTATCCCTATATATTTTAATGAAATATACTTTTTAAATACTTACACCAATTCTGGCTATAAATATCATTATATTATAAACTAAGCTTAAATATAACGGTTAAAGATGAAGCAAATTCGTCTGTTACATTTTCGAAATCTAAATATAATATTAGATTACGGAAAAATACGCGTATTGTTTAAATAACTTAGTTTCGCATAAATATTAATAAATAGTCGAACCTGATATTAGTATATATTATTCACGGAATAACGCGGGATATAGTTTTTGAAATGCTTAGGATACGATATCAATAACTGATTTTAAACGCTAACGGTATCCGTTTAGTGATTTGTGATTAAAGAGGATTAATTATCTATACGAGAAGAATACGCTTTAGATCGGAAGATATACAAAATATTATAGGATCGGTTTTCATTGGGTTGGAAAATGGTTTATAACAGATAATATAACTTACCGGAGATTAGTTATAGTTAACTTTTATTACAAAATTTTACAAAATAACGCGGATTTTGTAAACGACAGCACCGATCATTAATCAAAAAAGGATTGATTACTTTTCCTACTAAAATTGGCAAAATTCAGTAGCTTATTCGATAAGGATAAAGCTATAACTTTACCCAAACATAAAGGAAAACTCGACCACCATATTTATATGTAACCAAACGAAAAAAATTATTAAACCTACTTTAGTGACTATGGTAATCAATATTACAAAATTAAACTTTAGAATTTAAATCTCATGTTATAAAATTAATGAATAAGGGTTAGGTTTAGGTAAGTTTCCTATCAGTTACGAAGTTGATATTGTTAATTTTTAAATCCGAGGGGGGGGGAACAGTTTCATATCGATTACTGGGTACTAAATAAATTTACCAAGTAAGATCGTTTTTCCTTACCCTTAATTATAGAAACCCTTAGCGTGTTATCAAAGTTGACGTAATTTAAGAAATTGTTTATTTTAACGGCCTTTTATCGTATTTGAGTTATACTCAGATAGGATAATTGACGGCTTTTCGTATACGTTTCAGGTTATTTAAGTAATTACTTTCTTCTTTTGAAATAGCGAGAACGTCAGCGACGTTTTGACTATATATTCATTATATAATAGGGAATATTTTACACGATTTTATTATAATTTACCTAAACGACTTTTTGATTTCTTTCTCCTTCAATATTAAGTAAAAATATATAACGAAAATTCTCGTGGTTATAAAACGCCCTCGTAATATTAGGTTAAACCTAAAGTGAAAAAAGTACGACTTTGTATTTAAAAAAGTAAAGTACCTAAGTTTCATTATAACTGTTAGTAAAAGTATTCGGGCAGATTCCGAAAAAGTCCGAATAATATGCGAATAAAAGTTATTACGTATTTCGAATTTTTTTAGGTTTTAATAACTTTATCACAATTTTAATAGTAATTTCTTCGAATTAGCTAATTGTTTTATCTGAATAACAAAATAAGGAATTTGTGAAGCCTAAATAAAGCGTAAGGAATACTTATTTCAAACTTTAAAAGATATTTTTATTACGGCTCCTCTTTTAGCATATTAAGACTTAGATCATCTTACAGTAATGAAAACCCATTATTAAGAAACGGCATTAAAAGGTTACTTATCGTAACAGGAAAATGATAAAATCTTTAAGCCAATAGCTTATCATTTTATACGATTAACTAATTCAAAACATAATAATGTCATTTGCAATAAGGAGCATTTTGAGGAGGTATTGTACTTAAAAATATGGGTTTCAAAATTACGTAACTTCTATAACCTGTTTACGATCTTAACAAATTATAAAGAATTGGAATATTTTCCCTAACCACGTTTAATTTCGAAACGCCTAGTTAAATAAGCCGAAGTCCTTTGGATTTTTGAATCCCATTAACGATATCCGCATGCAATTCAAAGCGCCCATTCTAATACATTAACCCATAGATTAAAAAATGAGCCTAAAGTTAAGAAATTCTGCGCGCAAGTTTTTCAATACACTTTTATTATCATATTAGACGTACTAATAATAGATTTATATATTATAAAAACTTATATTACGATGGGTTATACAAATAAATTCATTAAGATAAAAACTTGGTTGTTAAATCGTGATTATATATACCCCCAAAGAAATTCAGTGGATTTTGAAAAGTAGAAGTTAACGAAATTGTCCCGGGCTCGGCTCGTATCCGGGTCATTATCCGGAATAATGTCAGGGGATTCCAAGACGCCGGTACCGATAATATCGTTACGAGCGCGGCCCGCATTAAACTCGTTAACTTCGCAAATGCTAAATAATTATTTTATTTTCAAGTTGGGTACTCTTACGTAATTGTAACACTAAATAGTATCGAACAACTCGTTGTATAAAGTTCGTCTATTGGCGGTTTTGGAAGGTGTTAGACGTTTTCCGGCTAAGGTAAAATAATCGATATAAAGTACGCATTATAAGATCAATTGGCGGAAAACATTACGTTACCATAATGGATTATAATTTCCGAATGAGAAATTATTAACAACGAAGATCTTATAACAAACCTATAATTCGCCTATTACATGTTATTCAGGTAAACTATCTTATTTTAATTTTTTATAAATAGGATTACTATTAAAAGGGGATTGAAGTAGATATTCGACGTTGATATCGAATATATACGTAATATAATAATACGAAACCTTTTCATACCTTAAAATAAAGCTTTCTTTTACCCCTCACAATTTCGAATCAGTATTAAATATATATTTTTGGTAACTTTATAGTTGACTTACTAGTTATCCTCAGCGACCTTCAATATCTATTGATTTTTAGGAATTGGGTTTTCAAATTTATTCAACTCGAAGCTAGGTAGTTGATCATTACCAATATGTATACGGTACGCTCTCGGGATATATAGTGGAAATTTTATAGATTTCAGGCTTTGTTTTAGTAACTGCGGTTTGAATAAAATAAACATATTTTAAACAACTTAATATTTTTTGGTAAACGTTAAGTAAATTCTATTTACAACGTATTACTTATGAAGCAATAACGGTATTTAATATTTAAACTGAAAAAATTGAAAATATTTACGAATCGTCGTCGCTTTTTCATAATATAAATGGGTATTATATTTACCACCATATTAATTTATATTAAATAATCAAAAGTCGACGGTTTTTGAGTTTAACGAAAACCGTTTTGCAAATAAATTTGACGTATTCCTTATCCCGAAGTTAAATGATGATATAAAGTCGTTGATTAGTCCGGCGGAGCGAGGCGTTACGTTTTTAATATATTTACACAAAGATAAAAAATTAGCTTAAGCAATAATTATATATATTTAATAATGAATAACGATAATAGTGAATTTTCGACGACGTTCGTAGAAATGATATACAATAGGTAATTCAGTTTAAATTAGGTTACGTAATATTAAAATCAACCGTGCGAATTAAAATCTAAATTAACTTTACAATCAATATCAGGTTGTTGATATTTCGAACCCATTAAATATCGGTTTGAATATTTTTAATAAATACCTTGTATTTTACGTAGATTTGGTCGAACGGACGGTTACGGACCCCTTTTCCTCGTAAGTTTCATTCGATATTCGTCCGAAACTAGTTTCGTTGTTAACTATATAAAAAGGGGTATACATAAGGAATTTAAAGTTCAAAAAAATTCGCGTTAAAAACGCGGTGGGATGGTACTTGCTTTATATTAATTAAGTAAAAGTTCTACAATAAGCCAAAGTAAGAATTGCTGAAAAATGCCTAATATATTATAACCTTGCATAAATTCGACATGAAATATGGGGACGTTCGATTGTATAAAAGCCCGGTATTTCGACTTCGACGTCAAATACATATTGAATAATTTACGCGAAACAAACCGCCTTTACCCAGGAAAAAGAAATATAATTCTTGTAAAAAAAAGGAGAAAATTAATTAATACTATAATATGATATAGTAAATAAGGCCGGATATATATTACCCGACTTTTTCGAATGAGTATCCGACCGCGAAACAACTTTTATTACGCCTTATTCAAATTTCACTTATTCGTTATTTTTATTTTTATTTAGGCTTAACGAGTCATAACATCATTAACGGTAACTACTCTATTACGATTAGCTTTGAATATTGGAAAAAGCTGATAAAGGCAGATAGCGTGAGGAGGGGCGAGTATTAAGAGATATAAACGAAAGAGGTTAACAAACGACATGATAGACGTAAAACGACATCGAAAATGGCGGGTAACGTTAGACTGGATAAGTGTTAAGGAAGGTAAATGATAACGATTAACGAGGGGTAAGGCGAGAAAAACAACTTTTTACGCGGTTTATTAAGGACTATCATACATTAATTTATACCCGAGCGACGAGATCGGTTCGGGTACGATTTTTCGCCCGTTTTTAATCAGCCCGACTAACTTGTTTTTAATTAAGGTCAATAAATGGAATACGGGTAAAATATCAGCTCGTAAAGTTAGATCATCAATGTCGTTCTCCACGTTTTATAAGCTGTAACTTATATTAGTTATAAGGGATATAGCTTACGTAGTTTTATTTTTTAACTTTTTAGGCTAAACTTACGAAAGGGTATGCAACGGGTATTAAAAAAACAGACGTAAAATCATCAAGCGTTAATGTATGGTTAACCGAAGGAGTTATATTACAGTAAATAAGAGAAATTGTAAAAGGGAATGGAGAAGTTTTAAAAGAGAAAAAACCCGAAGGAAAAAAGCGACGGGGACGTATAAAGAAAATAATAACGACTTATATTACCAAAATGATAAGGACTTTTCAAATAAGCAAAATGTTTCGAATCCCTGTAAATTAATCAATTAACTCTGAAAATATAAAAACGAAAACAGGTTGGTAACCCGGTATATTTTTTTACCGTTTATGAGTAAGGGATAAAATGTAGTTTTTGTCTTGAAAAATTAAAACTAATTGTCGTAATAAGGCGCGTTGATTAATTAAAGCCGTAAATAATCTTGTTTTTTTAAACAAAAATACAAAAAGGGGTTAATTCGCGGTTGGATTTCCTATAAGATGAATTAGTTAAAATTCCCTTATTATAAACCTTCCGGTACATACAACAATTTTACGTATGATAAACTCGAATATGAATAAAATAACTATAGGAATTAAAAAAACGATTGATATACGATATATATACGTTTTTCGCCTATAAAAAGAGGAATTCGTTTTTATTATCATTATCGCTGAGGATACATAGGTCGACTATGATGCAAAAAGATTACAAAATATAATTAGAGATAGGGTATTTATATATAGTAAGGTAACTTACTTTACGTAACAATTAAATATCTTTATTAAAAACGCCTGCAAAGGTATAACCTAAATTAAATTTATTGTAAATATTAATTATAGAAACGAAAAAAAAAGTTAGAGGGTTATAAAACGTCAATGAATGATTAACGGTTAAAATATAAAAGGTAATAGAAAAATAGATATCAAACGTTCGATAAAGGTAGGAAATATCGAATAGAAGTCAACGAGTTAAAAGGAAAAGGAGGGAAATTTTGGAGCTTACATTAAAGCCCGTATTTATAAATATTAACAAACCGGATTTAATAAGGGTTACGTATTATACGATACGGTAAAAGAACAGGTTATACGATACTGGCGATAAAAACGATATATTATACGGTACGTTAAAAGGATACGTTATACGATACCAGTGGCGGAAACGATACGTTATATGGTACATTAAGGTACGCGATATACGACGTCGATGTTTTAGGGTTTAGTTGACCAATACGTTATATGATAAGTTAAAGGGGCGTGTTATAAAATACTAATGGCCTAAGGTTAAACTGGCCGATAAATTATGCGGTACATTAAAAGTCACGTTACCAGCCTATACCCGGTTCGTACCCAGCCCGCGTATTAGGTGGGCGGAGCCCGCGTCTTACGTTTAACCAACGGGACGCCGCGGCTTTTACAGCGTTCAAGAAAAAGGTTGGTATGTTATAAACTTAGGCCATTAGCTATCAAGTTTATAGGTTACGTAACTATACACATGATGGGATATACAATACTCAGTCCGGGCTCGGTTCGGGCGCAGACCGGATGCGGTCCGTGTACGGTACGTACGAGGGCACGTGACGGGCTGGGTAGTGGCTTTACCTATAGGTCCTGCTCAATAGGCCATAGTAGCCTCTTTTAGTCTTCCGCTGTACCTCAATAGTAAACCCCATTTGGCACCTACTTGGCTTACCATTGTAGGTCAGATCATAACAATACCTTCTTTACCAAGGTAAGTCCCCACTAGATAATTATCATACGTAAAATTATTAAACTGTTCCAATTAACTATTTGAAACCGCTCTTATAGATAGGTTACTTAATTTACTTTATTTATTAACCTCTTTTGTAAACAGATACCGTGTAAAAACAAGTGTATAAGGCGCTGTTTGGCGCGTTTACGTAAAAAGAAAAAAGCGGCCGCTGCCGCTGTACGCCGCGTTGCCATTACCACCACTCCTAGCCCTACGTCTTTTGGGTTGATATCGTCCATCCCCGCTTTTATCTTTAGCCCATCCTCTTCTACCGCCGCCGCCGAAACCCCTACCCCCTCTCTACTCTTTTCCCCATCTCCACCTCCCCTTAACCCCTAAGGAAAAAAGAGGGGGGCTTCTAAAGTTATAAATCTTACCCTTTCGCTATATATAAAACCCTTATTACTAGTAACGGCTCCTTATCATCAGTGGAAATGTAGTCTAATGAAGTTAAAACGCAGTCCATATTATTAACCCCTCCCCATAATATCTATCATTTTTAATATATTTATTAACGAAGCCGAGGCAGCTAACCTAATCCGTCACCTCGTATTAAGTTTTGTTAAAGTACACCATAAGATCTTTTTAACTAGTTAAGCGTTAAAATGAGTTACCTGGATCCGTAACCCCGGGTCACTAATGAATACACTTCATGTGCCATTTATCTCATCTACAACCGCAGGTAAATTTATTAACAATTATTATCAAAACAGGGGTCGGTCAATTCTTGATCACGATTACTACTAAATTAGTAACAAATACACCTTTATTTTCATAATTTTAAAGCCATTGGCTAAGGTCTTATCATGCGCCCGCCATCTTCACGGTAAATTTCCTTTACACTCTTAATAATGACCTTAAATATTAATTTTTTACTTATACAAATATACTGTTCGCAACGTTTTCAAAAAATAATCACTCTTTTAAATAATGAAAATATGCTGATACGAATTAATAATAGACGTTAACTGACGTACTAAAGAAACGGTAACTTCTATCTCTGCCTAAAGATCGGGAAAACTCCTCTGGTGGCGCGAATAGCGGCGTCGATAGCGGCGATAGCGGTAGCGCCAGCGGCGAGGAGGAGGGTGACAAGGAAAAGGATGGCGAGGACACGGCGCCGCCCTTTCCCTCCTCCTTTAGCAGCGATTAATTGCCTATATTAATGACCGGGCCGGTATGTCCAGCCTTGATGCAGTTCTTTGCATAGTAATGCAATTGTTTTTCAAAAAAAAAAAATGAATTGTAACGTAAGTGACAAACGTTAAAGGTAAGGAGTGGAAGAAATCTTAGTAGGTTCGAAATAAAAGAAACAAAAGGTTGGAATATATTATAAGCGGTGTAACCGTTGAAATCGAACAGTGACAATATCATAACAGCGGTGTAAATGTGAAAATGAAATGATGATAATATGTTAGGAACGTCGTAGGTGGTCAAAATAAAAAGTAACAGTAGGTTAAAAGCAACGTCAACGTTAAACTTAAAGTGCAACAAAGTACCAGGCGCGGTACAAACGTGCAAAACAAGAGTGATGTATTACGTGTGAAACGTAGAATGCCTATCTTGGGTGGATTTGTAAAACCTTTCTAGCAATGCTAACGAAGAGAGTATTCGTTGATACGAGCGTTTCTAATGCTCCGTTTGGGGCTCCCTTGACTAGTATATTTATTGGGTTCAATTTTCCTTTAATTCAACTTATCCTTTTAATTTTTCGGCGTTCGTACAATTTTTTTGAGTTATAATATCGATTATAAAGCGCTTTTCTATTGTAATACCAAGCTTAATAAAGCATTTATACAGGGGAAAAAAGTCCATACAAATTACCAAAAGAAGAGGTTTTGAATTGAGGTTTAAAATGATAATCCGGACCGTTATTTTTATGGTGATTCTGGAATTGAAGCCTTTAATTATGCCGTAAATTTCCGAGGCTAAAAAGTTTGGTATAATCCATTTACATTTAGTCGAACTCTAATAAATGATATTGCTATAAAGAATAAATCAGTTTCGAGCTGGTATTTCGTTGCCAAAAACGAAAAAAATTCTATTTACGAGTCATAATTGGTATTATTGGAAATGGATCCGTTAATAAAAACAAAAAACTTTACAATATGTATATCTAACAGTACAAATTGTAAATCGCGCTTTAAATTATATATTCACAACGTGAATTTTTTATTAAACTCCTTCTATACGTTATCGGAGAAGTCGATGTAATATTATATAACGACCGAAAGATTTAATGCCGCTTCCAACTGTATTACTCATAAAACTTAAACGCTATGGACACTTTAGCGTTTGTATTTGTCGGCTTTTTTTACGATATCTAGGTTAATAAGATAAACTTTATCCAATTATTCCTTTTGTGTAAAGTTTAGAACACCGTTTTGAAAAGTGATTATTAGGACTTTAAAGTCAATTATAAGATCCTTAATTAGGTACGTCTTAGGTTTTACTTTTAGGCCAACTTATAAAAGCTTCCTCTTTTCAACTGAAGAAAACGACGCGTTACATAACGTTAAGGTATTATACTTTTACATTCCTATAAATATGAAGACTTTATAACATGCAGTTAAAACCAATAAACATGGGTTAAAGGTCGAGTTATACATTCCGAGCCTTTTTTTTTAATGCTTTTAATAGGTATTATACTAGTATACATAAGTCTTACTGAATCTATAAAATGGTTTTATAATACGTACCATCGTTCTGGGCGAATAAAATTTAGAAGGTTCGCAAGCATATAAGAGTGAACTCACCGTTAAAGCCGTTACTCCGATGATGTACAACCTTACATAATATTACGAAATTTAACATAAAAGTTGTAAGGGGTCCTAGAAAAGTCAGTAAATACTAGAATCAAATGATGGATTACCTGTTATAAAGTGGATGATTAGGTTATAATATCCTTTTTACCTTCGTTATTATACCCCTTAACTATAAGACGGTTCTTTTTATAGGGTTTTCCGGCTTTATTCTTTACCTTATATATTAGACGAGTAGAGAAAATCTTATAGACGTCGTGGTTAATCGGTTTAAACCTTTTGAAATGAAAAACGCCTTGCTAAATTAAGGCAGCGATTTCCGTTTGTATAAAATATTGAAAAAATACACCAGAAGCGGTTATAATTCTTTTATAGCGGAGTTTCAAGCTTAACTTACAGTTTACCACCTTTTTTCATGTAACGAAAAAATCTGTAACGAAAACTTTAAACCGTTTTTTATTCTTTAAGCCAAAATAACGCCCTCAACAACGCGGAATTAGCTTCGTTAATGTAGGCGGTCCGGTTCCATATAATAAAAAAGGTTTAAAAGTAGTATTCGAGGGGTATATAAAACTCGGAGGCGGTTTACATTCGTTATCTTAAAAATAGTTTTATCGGTACTATTAGTTAGATTACGGTTTCAAACCGTTTCCGTCCATATTTTCCTTTTTGTATTCCTGTACCATTATCTAGCGAAATGAACCCATACTATTTGGAAAGTACACAAATCTACCGTGACCGTCAAACCATTTAATTCTTTAAAGACTAATCCATCTGTCCTTCATTTTCTAATGCAAGATTTTAAATTACAACAATAAGTCTAAAACGTTAGTTCTATTTGAGCTTTCTTTTGGGACTAATGCTTTTGAAAAATGATTTCGAGTCTGTAAGGAACGTAATGCTGCGATAGGTTTTGTTATAACAATTACAAATTGAATCGTAATATGTAAAAGTTCTAAATCAATATGTATTCTGAGGTAAATACTAAAAATAAAGAGTATTAAAATTAACTCATTCGGGTCAAATATGTTATTTATGGTGCTAACCGCCATTTATAGATTTAATTCTTTAAAACTGATACTTTCCAATTCTTTAAACCGTACCACATATACTTTTTAAACGGTTTATTATACCGTTTACACTTTCCAATACCATATGGTACTTTGACCAGTATTTACTTACACTTACCACCAACGATTCGAGTTTGATACACTATTCGGTCGAGTGAAAATCTATACCATTATCGTAAATAATACAATCTAAAGGTTCTAAATAGACGTTCAACTAACAGTTTACCAAAGCATCCTAGCAATCCGTAACAAAAGCGTTACGCATAAATTTCGCAGCCTCAAATAATATTACTACGTCAATAACATATAGTACCCACTGGCCAAAAAGGTGTATAATATCCATAATTAACTTTTAATTAAAGTTTACATCATCCTAAAAGAAAAATTTGAACCACCATAAAGCTTGTAAATACAACTAATACTTGTGGCAAAATTTTCGATAACCTTTAACGCACCTTTTAGTATACTAATGTATCCTACGACATGAAATAGCCGTAAAAGGCGCTCCGCAACTAGGTATCCGAACTGGCTGTACACTATCCTTAGTTTTAACTACGTTAAATAAACGGATTTAATTATACGTATTTTGAGGGAAAACTACAATTATTTGAATTTAAAGCGGAATAGTACGGACACGTCATTTGAGGCGTGGATAAGTTGGTGCGTCGTATTTTGAACCATTATTCCGAGTATTTTTAAATGAGATAATAATTACAAAAATTATGTCTCAAAGTTTATTACATAAAACGTAACTGGTTCGAATCGTATCCGAACTGGCTGTACAGTATCCTTAGTTTTAACTACGTTAAATAAACGGATTTAATTATACGTATTTTGAGGGAAAACTACAAGTATTTGAATTTAAAGCGGAATAGTACGGATACGTCATTTGAGGCGTGGATAAGTTGGTGCGTCGTATTTTGCACCTTTATTATGAGTTTATTTAAATGAGCGAATAATTACAAAAATTATGTCTCAAGGTTTATTACATAAACCTCTACTGGTCCAAATTGCGTATTTATAACGACTGTGAAAAACGATAACACTTTAACTTTACTAAATAAAACTTTCCGCTATTTTTTTATTCGGTCAAATTGAAATTTCGTAAATTTCGCAGTAAAATGCGTCGAATTATCGTTTTCCGGCGGTCGATATTCCAATTTCGCCGGAGTTTGGCATAATTCCTTGAAATTGGTTGCCGTACTTATTGCAAAACGTAAATTACGACGCTGTAAAATCGTTTAATACTTTGTTTTCGTAATCAAAGCCTTCCATATATAGAAATAAGGTATTTTACAAGCCTGTAAAAATTCGCTAGTCGGTCTCCTTATTTTGGGTTATAAAACAAGTTTCATTTTCCTTAAAGGTTTCCTTTAAAAAGATGTACTTACAAAGGTGAATATCAAATTTATCCTTTACACCGTTATAATCGGTTATGTACGCTGAAAAATGGGCTTTCATTCAGTCCCTAGATAGATAATTTGCATACAATTAGCGTTTCATCCGAATTTACTCGTATACTAGGGGATAAGTTCACTAATAGCCCACCTTTACGCATATAATATAGAGTTTTAAAAAACTTATAAAGTCTTGTATACTTCTCAATGGATATCAATATATACATAGTAAGTTTCGTATTAAATTATAGAGTCGCTTTGATTAGTAGTTACTTTGTTTTCGGTTTTCGAGGCGTTTTATTGGTATCTTTTGTTTCGGTAGCTGCTTTTAGGGAGTTTAATATATTTTAGATATACTTTTGACCTTTGGACTAGGACGTGATAAATTATTCCGGCGCGGATTGCTTTAGTAATTCAATAATCGACTTTATATTTCTTGGCTATAAATCATAATTTGAAGCTTGTTTATTGGTCAATCGATGTAATAAGCAAAGTTCTGAAGCTCTTATGAAGAACTTTGAAGTTGTTCTCTGGTTGAAATAATGTGAAGCCAAAGGTTAGAGTTTTTTTGCTATACTTTTGTAATTATTTAAATAAAAAGTTCATCTTCCGTATATTTTGATTGGAGAGACGTTTGAAGTTTATGAAACTTTATTAATCAAATGATAAAAACTTCCCATATAGTTTTATCAACGTTGTTATCATAGGTTTTCACAAATTCTCAAGAAATGTCAATTCAATCCTTATCGTAATGCTAATAAGTTATTTCCGTATCGAAGTAGATCTTGAAACAGTTGTAACACTCTATTAATATATGTACTTATGTGAAGTAATACATATATCACTTTTCAACTTATTTAAATTGTACGCCGGGTAAAATAATATGGAACTATAACAGCTTAATATTTAGGTTTTTACACGTATTTAACATTACACTTATTTTATTATAGAGGATGTCTTATATCTCATCACTATAATTTTTTTTCCTCTTTTACAATTTGGAAAACTTGGTAAGTTTTGTAAATCACTTTCATTGGTGGAAACAAATTCTGTTTGGAGGTTTCGGTAGGGGTCTTCATTATTAAGTATTGGTTCGTAAGGTTCGTATTATCGTTTTACACCGTTTATCTTATCTTTTAGCGGGTTATTTTCGATATTTTAGCTTCTTCCGTTAAGAAAAAATGGGATATTAATCGAATTCGAAGAGTGGTCCGGTATTTATCTCTTCTATAGTATACACATAAGCGTGGATGGATATTATACCTGCGCAGTAGATAACATTCGTAATCGTTCCTCCTCTTCTTTTTTAAGTTCGTTATACTTTACTTGGGGCGCAGGAACATCATTTAAATGTCCTATACTCTGTATTCATATAGTGATTCCGTGTTTCCATTTTATCCATATATTTTTTTATTACTTGTTTCTTATATTCCTTGAAATAACACCCGTTTATAAAGTCCATTTAATAAACGTTTTTATCGTTACAATTGAATAGATCAATAAGTTGTGCCGCGCAAATAGAGCTTTCTCCAAAAGGCTATTCTTGCCTCATGGATTATGAATGCCTCTACTCCGTATCTAAACCCGTAGAACTTTGGAAATCAAGTTATTCACCATATGTCACATTCTATCGTCTAATCCGAAAATCATTTACGGAAATTATCAAATATATTTGGTCCTTAGGCCATTCTTACTCATCGCTACAAATCACGGTTACAATATACGTGTTTTCTATATATGGGTCTAGATTTTCAACCGGTGTATCGATGGTATTATTTTATAATCTCAGTCTTTTTTTTTTTAAGAAACGATATACCGGACTAATGTGTCGAAGTTTTCGCGAACGTTATTTATGATTTTTGATACTGTATATATGGTTTCAAGAGTACGAAGTATACTGGAGCGGTTGGTAGGCTGATTTGTACGTATACCGGAAATATTGAAACAGTGTAAAAGTAGGTTTTGCGTAGGTGATGAAATTCAGGAATGTTTGGAATATAGTATTTGAAAACAAATAGTTGAAATAATTAAACTTAAAGCGTATAATGTATAAATGAAAATTATTGAAATGTAATAAAAAGTTTAAAATAAGGTGTTTAACGTTTAATAATATAAATAAGATTTGAATAGGATGTAAATCAAGCGTTACTATAAGCTAGTTAAGCACCCCAAATTAGTTCTTTAACGCTTTGTAAGTGTTATATTAGTCAATTGACTAATAAAATTGATTGTTGCAAGTAACAAATTTAAACAAGCGGTGTAGGGCGAGCAAGGGAACGCAAACAGGGTAATGGAAAAGAGGAAAAAGATGTGAGATTCGAAACATTATATAAGGTTTGGTGGAAGCTTTATATGCCGTGTTTCACCTATGGAAAGCGTTTGGTTAGTGGTTCTATTATCGCTTTTAAGGCGTGGATTATTTGTGGAGGCGTTTTCTAAGTGATATCCTAGTTGCTTTCGAAGTTAATAAATGGTTTGAATATTGTGTTTTACCCGTTTCGAAAGTGTAGGAGCGGTTTAGATACTATATTTAGATTGGATGGGTTCAATAAAACGGTTATAAAACTTGGTGATTTTGGCTTACGTAATCTGATACGTTATGAAACGCTTTTTAAAAAGTGTAAGGATATATTAGAGCGCCAACCAAGTCAATAATAATGTAACGGAGATTTTAATAGACAAAAAGTACTTATCAAATTAATGATTCCGTATTAAAATAGTCATTTTGAAAGTTATTTAGCCTTACAATCTTTATACATTCTAGTGTAATCTTTATAAGGTATAGTAATAAAGCACAGATAGTTGGGACTGCTATAGCATCCCCTTATAAACATTTAACTTAGGTTTATCTCTTCTTTTTAGGCTATTTATAATCTACAGATTCGGCTACTAATAAGTATCGGTAGGGTCTTTATCATACCAGATATATTAAAAAAATAATCGTGAAAATTAGTGTTTGTATTAAAGATAGATAATAAGGTTAAAGGGAGAGGAGGCATCCAGAGAGTGTACGCTATAGATAAGAACTTATAACCCTTTACTCGAGCAGTGGCACTCTACCATACACTCTGTTAATCTCCCTTCTGGGTAGTGGCACTCTACCATACAATTTGAAAATTCCACTTTTAGGCAGCAGCACACAATTATATACTCTATAGGAATACAACTTGCAGAGTAGCACGTTACTGTGCACTCTATAACGGTGCAATCTGCAGCGTAACCGCTTACTAACTATAGAGATATATAGCAATATCCACAACGAACTTAATTTATTAGACCTTTATTTAGTGTAAGAGAATTACACAGAACATATTAGCTTCAAAGGTCTACGGAATGATATCTAGCTTCGGTAAAGGCATATTATTATGGGAAAAACTTAACGTCGTTATCAGGTGATTAAAAATTCCCTTTATCCTGGTGTCAATTTGTATCAACTCGAAAAGCTCATTCGACTTCCTTTTAAAGATCGAAATCATGAGCGAAAAACGCTTAACAATTGATATAATTCTACTTTATCAAGCATGAAAAGATAGAGAGATTAAATAGTTACTATAAATTAATGGCAAGAATAATCTTGCTAACGTTATAAGGAAGATATCGCTGAACCAGGCCTATAAAAGGTTTATGGATAATTATAGGCTAATCATACGCATCGAGATATACTTTAACAGATGACTTAGTAAGGATAAATTACGCATTAGCGAATGTTATGGTCCAACCTACGATGGTAAGCTAAATAGGTGCCAAATGGAATTTACTATTGAGGTGCAGGAGAAGACTACAAGATGCTACCGTGACTCAATATGTAGAGCTCTTGGGCAGGGCCAATGCCCAGCTCATTACGTGCCCTTACACGTGCTGTGCACAGACTGCATCTTATCCGTGTACGGATCGTGTACGGCTTATATCCGGTTCGCGCTCGGGTTGGGCCCAGGCCTATCCCGTTACGTATATAGTTACGTAACCTATAAGCTTAATGGCTAACGGTTTAAATATATTATATACCTCCTTTTCTTCGGATATTTTAAAGGTTACGGCTCCTCTTTAAATAAATACTGGACGCGGACCGTATCTACCTAATACGCAAGTCGAACGTAAGCCAGTAATATTACGCCTGATATATTATATAACGCTTCGGCCGATTTATTTTATATCGCCGGCGCCATATAACGTATCCGTTAAAGCGTCGTATAGAACCTCCTTTTTACCGCTAGCGCTGTATAACGTACCTATTAACACGCCGTGTAAAGCATTCTTTTTTACCGTCGACGCCGTATAACGTACCCGTTAATATATCGTAACACATCGTATAAGGTATCTTTTTTAACGTCGATGACGTCTAGTACGTTCGTTAACGTATCGTGTAAAATCACACTTTTACCTTTAATATCGAATAACGCGTCTCGTATAACACGTAACTTTTATCGAATCCGATTCGCTAATCCTTATAAATACGGCCGCCTTTATATAACCTTTCAAACTTTTTTATTTTTTATTTTATATTATCGCCCACTTCTTTACCAACTACCCTATTATAATATTTTTTTACTCTTTTCCCTCGAATCAACCAGCTATTTAAATCTATATATTTTTACCCTTTCTCTTAAATCATTATTCCAACCGCTATATTTAACGGGTTTAGTTCAAATTACGCTATCTCCGACATCTCCGGAGGGAATGACGAGCCTTTACATAAGGTATAATACTTCATAATATACTAATAACTTATTATTAATTACTTATTATTATCTTTTTGCGTTATAAAAGATTGTTTTATTTTCGGGCGATAATAGAGATAAAAAAGGGCTTTTTTTTATCATAAATTGAAAACGTTTATATGTTGTATATTAACCGGATGTTAAATTTTAAAGTTTATCTATTTACGGTTTAACTTTATCGTATATAAGGGTTTTATGTATATCGAAAAGTTCATAATAAGGTAAAATTATAAAAAAGCTTCATGAAAAACCGACCGTTAATTAACTTTTTTTCGTAACATATTTAGAAAATAAGCTTATTTATAACCTTATCCGGTTTACATACTGTTTTACGCTTATTAATTACTACGATAAAGAATAAAGATTATATTTGATCCCCTGCATATAAACGTTAGGGAGATATTCTGAGTTATTGACCCGTTTTTATCTTTACCTTTTCCGAATTCATTAATTAATTTGCCCAGCTTCGTAATATCATTTCAATATAACGAGTTTCCATTATATCGGCCGTATAAGCAGTTATTTATTTAGCTATACGTTTACATTACCTTTTTCTTCCGGGTCCGTATTTACTCTAAACCCTCTCGTTGCTTTTTATTATATCGTTTATTTATAAAAACGAAATATTTTCGGTTAATCGAATTTTAACGCGTAACGTTTTTGCCCCAACCCCTTTTAACTATCGCTGAATAACTTTTCATAGTTTTTATCTTAAAGTCTAAAATAATTTAGTTACCCAGATTATATATCTTACAGCTAATATAGGTTACAGTTTTTAAAATATTACGAACGATGTTTAGGGCTTAATTATACGATTTCCGATTTTGTTTGTATTTTATTTATTAACCCCTTACAAAACGGGTTAATTAGGCCGATCATAAACTAGCGTAGAATCGTATCCGGGTAAATCGAATTATTCGGGCTTAAACCAACGTGTTATAATCTTTGATAACTCGCTTAAAGAGTTATTTTTCCCGCTCCGCCTTTTACCTTACTTTTTGTTAGCCGTTATTGTCAGCCTTATTTAATATCCATCCCTTTTAACGTTATATTTTATCTTCGGACTTCCCTAACGTTCGTTTTCACTCGTATTATCCGTTATTCGCCTTTTCTAACACATGCCATTCTTTGTATTATTCACCCTTTTTAACGCCGTCTCTCGTACGGCCCGCCTTTTACCAGCTCTTTTCCTCGGCGCCCACTGGTTTACGTTATACCTTTTACCTGCCTACTTTCTTATTATCGTCTAATGTTTGAAACTAGTCGTAAAACGGCCTTTAAAGTTGATAACGCCAGTACTCGTTAAATTTAAATAATAATAATAATAATAATAAATAAGTAAACCTTCATTAAAATGTAATAAAACCTGTTTTATGGTCGGATATTATCCGAAATGATCGGGTAATATTTATTCAAGATTATTTAATATATTATAACTTTGTTTAATAGTAGATTTTCTTTTTATTTATGAATACAATGTTATTTTAGGGGTATAGGCGGTTAATTTCGCGTTTATCGTTTAATATAAGCTTAACTCCCTCGTCGAAATACCGGGTTGTTCTAAACCTGAGTATGTCCCTATTTCTTTTCGAATTTATCTAAAGTTACGGTATGTTAATAATTCTTTAATATTTCCCATTTTGGCTTATCGTAACCCTTTCACTTAACTCATACTTGAAGAACTTCTTTCCCCCCCGTTTTTACCACAAGGATATCCTATATTCTAAATTTCTTGTATTTACCTTTCCCTATATCATCCGTTACTAAAATTGGTTTCGTGTAAGTGTCGGATAAATCTTATAAAGAAAGAGAATACAAAGCCGTACATTGAACTAAATTTATGTAAAATACCAGAAATTTGTTAGAAATGTTCAGTTCGACATTTAACGGGTTTAAAATACCGATTACCCGGTACTAATTATAAAATTAATCGAGCTTTTTATTTGGACCATTAGTTTTAATATTATGAAAGCTTAGCTAAACCCAATTTTTTATCTTATATCGTTTCATCGAACGTTATTGACGATTCGCCATCGTTTTTATATATTATTAAACATAAGTTATTAACGCTTATGCTAATTCCATTCTTTTATGTAAATAATTTGAAAACATAATAACTCGCTCCATTAAATTGGTAACGACTTCGTATCCCCGTTTATCTATAGGATAAATGACAATTTGTATTTATTGACCAAACGGTTTACGTTAAACTCGGTAACCGTTGACTTTCGGTTATTTAACGTAAATTAACAAACGTATAGATACGAAGTTTGGTCGTATTACGAAAAGTTGACTACGATACGCAAGTATATCTGAACTTCCTGTTTACCCGCTCAGTTGCGCCATCTATTTGTGGGTGGTACTCCTCAGCCCTCTCGAAAGGTATGCTACCTTGTGACATACCAATAACCTACTATTAACTACCTGTCATAGCCCCCTCGCTCTATGGGAGATCTTTTTATTTTCAGTGATAATGATGATGAAAATAAGTTTCCTCTGTTACAGGCTAAAGAAGTTTATATTTCGTGTATTAATCGGCTTTTAAACTTTAACCTTCCCTTATTTTACGTTCGAGTTTATCGTATATAAGAGTATCGCATATATCTGAAGGTCTATAATAAGGTAAGCTTATAAAAAAGCTTTGTAAAAAGCCGACCGCCAATAAATTTTTTTCGTAATGTATTTAAAAGATAAGTTTACTTACGGCCTTACCCGGTTTTCGTATCCTTTTACACTAGTTGGTTATGACGGTAAAGGATAGGGATTACATCCTATTCCTTGCGCGTAAGCGTTAAAAAGATATTTCCGGTTATCGATCCGTTTTTTCCCTCGCCTTTTCCGAGTTGGTTAATTAGTTTGCCCGGTTTTGTAATGTTGTTCTGGCGTAAGGAATTCCCATTATACCGGCCGTATAAGCCATTACTCCTCTAGCTATACGTTTACGCTGCCCTCTCCTTCTGGGTCCGCATTTACCACAGACTTTTCCATCGTCTTTCATTATATCGCCTATTTATGGAAATAGGACGCTTTCGACTAACCGAGCTTTAGTACGTAACGTTTTCGCCCCGGGCCCCTTTAACTATCGTCGAATACCTTTTCGTAGTTTTAACTTAAAGGGCCAAAATAATATAACTACCTAAGTCATATTTTTTATAACTAATATAGTTTATAGCTTAAAGAATGTTGTGAACGATGTTTAGAGATTAACTATACGATCCCCTATTTCGTTCGTATTCTATTTGTTAACTTTTTACAAAAACTGGTTAATCAGGTCAACCGCGAACGGGTGTAGGATTGTACCCGGATTAATTAAGTTACCTGATCCTATATTAACGTGTTGTAATCTTTGATAACCCGTTTAAAAGATTACTTTCTCCGCGCCGCCCCTCGTTTTCCTTTTCGTTAATCGTTATCATCGGCTTTATTTAACGCACGTCTATTTTAATGCTATTTTTTATTGTCGGTCTTCCTTAACGTCCATTTTTCCTCGTATTATCCGTTATTGACCTCTACTAACGCCCGCTCTTTTTCGCGTTATTCTCCTTCCTTAACGTCTTTTCGTATACGGCTCGCCTTTTACTGGCCCCCCCTTTTTGACGTTTACTGGTTCTCGTTATACCTTTTATTGTTCCCTTCTTTTTTGATCGCCTAACGTTCGAAGTTAGTCGTAATAAAGCCCCTAACATTAATAACGCCGGTACTCGCTAAACCTAAATAAGGATAATAATGATAAATAGGTAAACCTTCGTTAGGATATTGCAAAAGCTGTTTTACGGTCGGATATTATTCGAAAAAGTCGGATAGTATTTATTCGGCCCTATTTAATGTATTATAACATCGTTTAGTAATTGATTTTCCATTTTATCCTTCAATAAAATATTATTTCGGGGGTATAAGCGGTTCGCCTCGCACCTGTAGTTTAATATAAGCTTAAAGTCATCTTCGAAATACCGGGTTATTGTATATCCGAATATCTCCGCATTTCGTTTCGAATTTTTCCAAGGTTATTGTATACTAATAATTGTTTAATAATTTCCATTTCGATTTATTATAGTTTTTCTATTGAATCAATGCGTAGAGAACCCCGCCCCTTCTTGTCTTTGTCGCGAAAATATCTTATACTTCAAATTACTCGTATTTACTTTTTTCTTCATTATTCGATACTAAAACTGGTCCCGTGCGAGTGTCGGATAGGACCTGTAAAGGAAAGAGGTTCGAAGCCGTATACTTTACCAAATTTATATAAAATACTAGATATATAATAAGGATATTTAACACTATATTTAGCGGGTTCCAAATACCCACTATCCGGTACTAATTATAAAGTTAGTCGAGTTTTTCATTCGGGCGATTAGTCTTGATGTTATAAAGATTTAGTTAAACCTAATTTCCTACTTTATATAATTTCGCTGAACGTCGTTTATAATTCATCACCGTTTTAATTTATTATCATATATAAGCTATTGCCGATTAAGCTAATTCCGCCCCTTTACGTAAATAAGTTAGAATATAATAACTCGTTTTATTAAAATGATTAACAACTTCGTATCCTCATTTATCTTTAAAATAAATGATATTTCGTACCTATTTACCAGATGGTTTACGTTAAACCCAGTAATCATCAACTTTCGATTATTTAACGTAAATTAATAAAGGGGTAAAAACGAAGATTAATCGTATTACAAAAAGGTAACCACGATACGTAAATACTTTTAGAATTTTTAGTTTACCTGTTTAGTTTCTTTATCTATTTGTAGGTAACATTTCGAAGACAAAAGTTATTCGACTTTTACTAGGGCATAAAATATCGTTTAAAATACACCAACCCAATTCGAACTGCGATTACTAATAATAAAAGCTAAAAACCTATGAAATCTCCACTCTATATCTCGGAATCATTCCGCGTACGTATTTGCAATTAGAGATTATATAGCTTTTAACTAAAAAAACTTAGAAAGGCGATTCGTAATAATTAGTAAAGATCAAAGGTCTTTATTAATGATGAACAGGTTAGTTATAAAGTCGACCAAAATATACGTTGAGTACCAGTCGGGAATAGAGAGAGTTTAAATTAAGCCTTATCGTAAAGTACGACGAGGTTTCATTCCGTTATATTACGTATATATTTGATATAAACGTTGAATATTTTCGATTATCCCCGTTTGGTAATAATCTCGTTAAAAAACGCAAAATAAAATAATTTTGCCCGCATAACCTATAATAGGCGAGTCGTAGGAATTTTATAATATCCTCGTTGTTAATGGTTTCCAGCTCGGTAATTATAAGCGATTACGGTAACATAATACTTTTCGCGGGTTAATCCCGTAGTTTTAAATTTACACTAATTATTTTAATTTAGGTGAAAAACGCCTACCACTTTTGAAAACTATTAAAAAGCGAACTTTATATAACGGGTCGTTTATTACTTTTTAGTTTTACAATTCCGTTAACGTACCTCGGTCTAAAATAAGGGAACTACTTAGCGTTAACGATTCCAGCGAATTTAACGCAGGCCGGGTTTACGGCGGTACCGTCGGTGTTATCGTACTAGAATCCCCTAACATTATCCTTGATAATGACTAGAGCGCGGGCCGCACCCGGGACGGTATCGCCCTTAACGGCCCTTTGAAAACCTCTGACCCCCCCCTTAAGATACATTTTATTGTAATCCAATAGCCAGGCCTCCGTTTCGCTAAACTCCTTTACCTAACCCATCGTAATTTTTATTCTTTTAATGTATAAGTTTATTATTATTACGGTTAATATAATAGTGAAAATAGGCTAAAAAACCCGCGTGCAACGTTTTTTAACCTCAGACTTATTTTATGACCTACGAGTTAACGTATTCGCGCGAGCTCCCAAAGTTGGAAACCTATACCGTAAGTGGTATTGAAAAAGAGAAAAGACCTCGGCCCATTTAGCCTGGCGTTTCTAAATTAATCCCAATAAAGAAAAATACTTTAATCCCTTATAATCCGTTAAGATCGTAAACGATATACCGATATTACATAGCTTGAAAAACCACGTTTTTCAACAAAACATTACCACGAGGAGTTTCTTATCGTGGATGATATAGTTACGTTTCAAATTCTTTAATCGTACGAAGTAATAAGCTACTAACTTCAAAATACAATCCTAGTCCCGTTATGAAAAACACCCTTATAACGCCGTTTTCTAATAATTAGTTGGTATTACTATTAGCCGACTGAAATTTTAATATATCAGAATTGGGGCCATAATAAAAGTATATTTCAAGGTTTAAAATACCTGTTCCTATAGTTCCGTCCAAATCTAACGAATACTTTACTTCGTGAGGCGGATGAGATAATCCGTTAGCTTTGAGAAATTACTAATAAAATCACAATAAAATTTGGTAAAATCCAGAAAATTTCGAACTTTCCAGACCGTACGTGGTAACTTTTACTCGCGAATTACCCGGACTTTTTCGGGGTCAGCCTGAATACCTATTCCTACCGTTATAATAAAGCCTATGTATTTAACCTTTCTAACTACAAAATCATATTTCCTTAAATTCAGATTAAGTTTCGCATTACAAAAACGTCCCAAAATTACGCGAAATTTCTTTATATAATTCTATTTAGTTTTTAAAAGAAAAAGAATAGGAGGTTGTCCTAATACGTAATAACGAAATTATTTCGAATATCTGCTATTATATAATTAATATACCATTCAAATATCGCCAGCGTTTCAGCTAACCTAAAAGGGGTAACTATTTATTTAAATAACCCGAATCTCGTATAAAAAGCCGTTATTTCTTTTAAATAGGTGTTATTAGAATACGGTGGAATTACATTCGAATATTTTATTTCGTAAGTTATATCGACTTCGATAACATACGTAGAATTTCTTTAATTAAAGGTAAAGAAAAACGGGTTTGTTTTATAATTTCATTTAATACCTGATAGTAAATATTAAACCGTTATTCACTTTTCGGTTTACGAATTAATAATACCGACGCCATCGTCGATTAAAAGTTTACCCGAATTTAACCTTTATTTACTTATTTCGTAACTTGTCGTCGGAACTTAAAAAGTTAATTTCGTAATATTAAATTTGGCGGCCTCTCAGGTCGTTTTGGTACAGACTTATCCCCGTTCAGTTTAATGTAAAAATGATAGTCGAATTTCCCTTTATGTAAAAGTGAGGCCGTAACCTTATTTTTATCGAATAGGTCGCGAAATACCGTTAGTTCCGGTAAAAAACGCGATTAATTCTTTTCCTTTTTAATTGTAATCGTCGCTTTTATTGTAAAATCCGCGTTATATAGTTAAAGCTTATAATACAAGCTATTCGGAACAAGTCCCTTATACTTTATGTTTGTTGGTGTAAACATTACGTTAACCCGAGGAAAACCAAATTTATTACGTCTTATATATTTCCCGTTTTTAAACGTATCGACGCTACGTCGATAACCAAGCCTTCTAATCTTTAAATTATTAAATGGATATCGCCCGCGTTTTAGGTTACTTGAAAATATAGTATTGAAAGTATTCCAAAAAATAATATTCAGTGTTATTTCAGGAATAATATATATTAATATCGGGTTCGACTATTTATTAATATTTATGTAAAACTTAGCTGTTTGGGTAATACGGTAATCTTGCCATAACCTTCATATCATTTTAAGATTTCGCGGATATAATAGCCGAATTCGTTTTGAGTTTAACTATTATATCAAAACCTAATTTATAATATGATAATAATTATATTTAAAATCAACTTAAGTATTTCAAAAGTAGATATTATTAAAAGGTATAGAGATAAAGAATAATTTTGCGTTTATAGGTATTTTAATTGAACTAAATTTATGTTTTCTCGATTTTATAATTACGTCGTTCAAGCTATATAACTTTTAAACGGAATTATATTTAGGAGTTAGGCTTTTACTGTCGCGGTTAATAGAAAACTTTCCTTTACCTTCTTAATCTAGGCCGTATATACCTACATAAAACGTAATACCGGGTGAGGATCGTGATTAGGTTGAAAATATTTTAATAAACTATAACGTATATAACGTCTCAAAATAGATTTAATTTTAACGTTTTATTATTATTATTTACGTCGCCCTATGTATTTGGTTTTAAATACATATTTAGCGGGTTTATTAAGATAACTAACCGCGGTATCCAAAAGATGAACCACAATTACTATGGAGTTTGAACGAAGGCGTTTAGAAGACGTAAATTTCCATTGTAACCATATTGTTCTCCGGCCGTTAACTTTAAACGGGTTTCGTTAATTAATAACGAAAACGTGGTTTTAAATCTAAAGACTTTAGTTTGTTGACGAATTCGCAGTACTTTTTTAAGGTTACAATATAATTTACCCGATTAATACTTACTATAATGAACTTATTACAAATACGTAATAATACGCAAAAACGTAAGTGATTACAATTTATAACCGAAATCCAATTTAAGCTGCTTACTTAAGCTAACAGTATTTCGAATTTAATAGCGAATAGTACTTATAAGTTTTTATGACTTATAATTCAACCTTTAAATTCAACTAATATTTATTCGCGCAGTAAAGATCGCTGAAAACCGCCTTAATATAATCGAAAAACTTCCCTATATTATACCTACCCTTTTATCCTTCGACTTCGTAATACGCCGTAATCGCCTACTTTACCGCCTCCATATAATATTTTTATATGTAGAAAAACGCGTGTCGACCATTTTCTATTTACATTGTTTTCGCTTTTAATATAAATTCGATCGTTTGACGCGTCCTCGATTACGTAACGATTAATTCGTTAAATTACCGTTAGTTATGATGTTTTCGTTTGCCTTAAACCGGTAAAACTTAGTACAAGTCGCGATTGCTTTGGTTTCGAATTATTAAATTTTTACGACGATTTAAACGAAGTCGGATGTAAGGTCAGTAATTAAAGTCGATTTATCTAGTTATTACAACTATTCAATAGCCGACACGATATAATCTATAGTATTTTACAAATGAGAAATATCGGTTTATGACTTCGAAGGGACCGAAGGTGTATTTATAAAAGTAGAAGATTAGGTATTTGCTGATAGCCTATTTTCCTTGATAACATTAAATTGCAACGCCGAATCATTAACATTTACTATCAATCGGTTTATAATAAATAATATTCTTGTGGGAAAGAAAAGAATAAACCTTAATAATATATTATAATCCGACATACGATAGTAAACTAAATAAATATCAAATAGAATTAATTATTAAGGTACGGAAAAAAATTGAAAAAGGTTACTGTGGCTTAATATATAAGGCCCTTAATTAGGGCTAATTTCCAGTCCGTCACGTGCCCTTACACGTGCTGTATACGGACCATACCCTATCCGTACACAGACTGTGTTCGGCCTGTACCCGGTCTGCGCTCGGGCTGGGCCCAGGCCCATCCCGTTACGTATATAGTCACGTAACCTATAGGCTTAATGGCTAACGGCCTGAGTCTATAATAGCAAATAGTGATGTCTTAGTAAAATGAAAGACTGTTAGGGAAATAAAGCCAGTAATAGCGACTTTTTTAAATAACATGATTTTATTCGGCGTATTAATTGATTAATTATCCTACGTGAGTTAAGTGAGATCAATAGTTAGCTTAACTCACGTTGGTTTAAATAGCTTATAGAACTAGTAACAATAATAGGAAAATTAACTCACTTAGGTTAACTAAAGTAGTAGACAGCTTAAACTACGTATATTAAGATAGTTACGGGCAGTAATAAAACAATGTGTTCAAGTTTATAACAAAAGACTTATATACGGGAGTTATTAAAGCCGAAACTTTGAGCTATAAGGAAGAGGAAGATAATTAGAGCTAATTTACGAGCAAAAGTCAATTAGAAATGACAGGGGTTTGGCTAATCAACGAGGAAGTAATTCGGCGGTAACCGGTAAAGTTGAGTAGACTACATTAATGCACGCGCACGAAACAAAAATAAGCTAGTGTTGGAATAGTAGTAATTATAATGTAGTAATTTAACTTTAATGTAAGCAAATTTGACTACACCGACTGCAAGTAAAGTGTATTATTTGTAGGTTTACTGTATTGACTGCAAGTTAAGTACAGTATATGCCCACTTCATACTAGGGCATAGACTAAGCAGTAAGCTACAAAAATTATGGCACAAACCGGCTAGCGGTCTGCCAAACCTAGAATAATACATCTATCACTTGATCATTTCAATACTAATATTACTTTGACCAATAGAATCCATAACTTTGCATCATTGAAAGCCCTATCAACTGTTGACAAATTGTGGGACTAAATAATATAAAGTGTAATGAAATACTGAATTACGTTTGAGTCGTATGTTTACTAAATAGTCAACATAAATGAACGTCCTCTAAAAATGATAATATATTCAGTACAGAAATATAGAATTTAGCCTGATAATATACTTTCAATTGAAACTTCAACGATAACTTTATAGATAATTAGATTTATAACAGCTTAATATACCTAAACTAGCACTTTGAAATTAGCATTTGAGAAATGAATAATATTTTCCATAGAAAACTATACGCATTATACAACCTAAGTGAGTTATTAGATAAAATGGCGCCAATATCCATGCGGTCAACTACCTAAATTTTATCTGTTTCCTTCCAAAGCCTAGGCGTTTTATCAAGTTTATAGATAAATGTTATAAAATTCGAACGAATCTTAGAAGTAAGTTGTACGAAAAGTCCTATATAATTTCAATATGTTTGGTTTATAACTGATAAAACGTTTATTTCGATATGCGCGAAAAGGTATTCTTCTAGCTAAAATTTCGCAACGAAGTTTTGAGTCGAATAGTAATTAAAATATAATAACAAACTTGGTTTGACAAGCGTATTATATATGTAATAACCTGTAAAAAACGATAGCTGCATAAAACGAAAGTACTTTTTTGTTCACCAGTTGAATTACGACAGTTTGCAGATTTTCCGTATATAATACGATGTCTTCAAAGTTGGTATCCGAATAATTCACGTAGCGTATGCCTTTCTTTATAAGACATGAAATTAAGGTTCTCATTAATAGTTTTGACATAGAATATTTCAAAAAATATGACGAGATTCGAAAGCTTGTTTATAATAAACGTAAATTCGTTATAAAATTCAATTTATTTGTTTAAAAGGGTTGGATAAAACGTTTAAATTAGATACAGATTTTATCGGAATAGTTTATTTTTACGAATGTCGCGAGTTGTACTTTTCCCAGCTATTTTTAGTAATAACCTTATAATATAGTCAATTTTCTTGAGTCATAACGAGTAATTTTTTCGGGTTTCCTTAATTTAATATACCTCCATATAAAAGATTTGATTACGATTCGGTAGTTGGAAGTTGTGTTACATAATTCCATTTAACGAAGTTGAAACAATAATTATAAGTTTATATTGAATTTGGTTACAACAATCGACATGACTAAATACAATTGAATAATAGAAAATTTTCAAATTTAAATATGTAACATGAACGATAAATACCAAATTGAAAAAGTGAAATATGTATTGCGAAGGAAAAATGATGAATCTTAAAAGTCAAATGTATAGTATAAACGACTAATAGCAAATTGAAAAAGTTAAATACGCAAAACAAATGACGAAAACCTTATTTTAAAGTGAAATGGATGACGTAAATGGTTCGTGATAAATTTAAGGTGTAAAAAATGAAGTAAAATTCATAAAGAAGTACAATTCACAAAAAAGTAAAAAGAAACGTTATTTATCGGAGGTTAAGTCGTACAAACTTTCTAACAATGTTATCAAAGAGAGTGTTTATAGATACAAATGTTTCCAAAACGCTATTAGAAGCGTTATTGGTCATTACGTCCGTTGTATTTAACTTTCCGTCGATTTATCTCATTTTTTTAATTTTTCGGCGTTTGTAGGATTCGCGTGAGGATATAATATCTATTATAAAGCACTTTTCATTAGTAGCGCCAAGCTTGATGAGGCTCTAGTAAAGGGGAAAAGAACTAGTATAAGCCATTAAATAGATCATTTATATTAAGGCTCGAAATGATTATGCGAATTGTTATCGCAATTGTAATACCGTAGTTAAAGTTTTTAACTATCTTATAAATTTTGCAAACGAAAACGCTCTGTGCAACTCCTTTATACTTAGTCTAACTTCCATTAACAATATTATCGCGTAATGTAAACTCGTTTCAGTCCGGTATTTGGTTACTAATGATGAGTATAAACTTTATAAACAAACTTTAATTGATTTTATATGCGACGGAGTTATCAATGAAAATTAAAAGCTTGATTATTCGTATATCGAGGGGTATAAAACGTAAACTACGTTTTGGGTTCCGGATCTACCTCTCGAAATAGTTATATAACTCCTAGCGTTTGTTATCCGACGGTTTTATTTAATATTACGTAACGATAGATAGGTTAAACGCCGCTTTCAGTTATAAGATTGATATAACTTAGTCCCTATATATACGTTGACATCGAAACTCATTGGCGCGTGTAGTTTTTATTCTGTTAATAAGGTGAACTTTATACAAATACCCCTTTTATATAAGCCTTCAGCTTTTATTTTAAAGCGTGATCGTCGTATAGTTTAAGTTTATTAGGTGGTCTTTCGTTATATATATGTTTGGCTTCGCCTTTACATTGAACTTTTAAAGATTTTTTTTTTGAAGTGGAAAACGGCGTTTTATATAGGATAAATATGTCGTTAGTTTATATTTCTATGTTTGTAAAACCTGTCAACCGCGGTGTAGAAATCAGTAAGTAAGATATGAAAGTAGATTTAGTTCTTCCGAAACATTCTATATGATGTCTTTTATATCTATCAAACCAATATATACCATCATTAGCGAGGCACTAAAACAGTTTAAGAATATATAATAGTATTTCGGGCTGATAGTACTTTCGAAGCTTCTTGGTAAATAGGCATAGATTCGTCATTTCAAACGTTTCTCTAATTACATATAATCTTATGCAATATCTCGGAACTTACGACATAGGTTAGAGGGGTTGTATAAGGAGGAAGTAAGCATTAGGATCAAGGGATGGATTATTCGTTATAAGGTGAACGACTAGATTATGATATCTTTTCTTCTGATATTTTTGTACCCTTTTACCACAAGTCAACTGTTTTTATAATGTTTCTCAATCTTATAATTAACTTCATGAATAAGTTTAATAGGAAAGATTTTATAACCGCCGTGAATGATTAAATTAAATATTTCAAATTGAAAAACACTTTCATGAACTATTTAATTAAAACGATATTTTTTCGGGGTCTTTTCCTAAAATATTCAGTGAAGGTTAAAATAATATTGTTTTAACAAAGTTTTATATTTAGTTTACTGTCCGCTATTTTATTTTGGATAATAAAAATCATAAAATAGTAGATTGAAAGCACTTTTTTTGTTTTCGAACGAAATAGACGCCTTTATTGACGTTGTTTCATTTTTATTGGTCTAAGAGTTGGTATAGCTTTAGACGTTGCAACGTTGTCGATTCGATTGGTCGAAGTAACAGTATTATTACGTTGTCAAGTGGTGGATGTCCTGTTCTAGGTTTGGCAGACCGCTAGCTAGTCTACACTGTAATTTGTATAGCTGATTGCTTGGCCCGTACTCCGATTTAAAGTGAGGTGTACTGTACTTGACTTACACTCAATACAGTAAACTCATACAAAATGATATACTTAACTTAGAATGAGTATATTTAACTTTACTATAATTAAATTTAACATACTTTACTGCAAATACTACTACTCCAATACTGGCAGCTTTTTAGTTTATATGTCCACGCTAGTATAGTTAACAAATCCTTTCCGGTACGTAGTAAACCGCTACTTCGTTAACTGGCCAAACCCATATCAATTTTAATTAACTTTCATATTAAATTACATCCAACTACATTTAATTTAACTACATTTGACCTTAATTTCTCCGTGGCTCCAAAGTTCGAGTTTATTAATTCTCATAAAAAGCTTTTCTGCCATAAGTTTTTTAAAACCTCCACTTTAACCGTGCCAATCAAACAAATCGATATCGTTAGTTCCCTAGCAGTCTTCTAATTTTCCAACACATTCTTAACCTCTGCTATATAATCTTGGCTTTCCGGGCGTCCTTTTACCGTAACCTTCGATACGTATGGTTAGTCTATTATTATCTTTAATCCTTTCCAGGACCTTATTCGGCGACGCATTTTTCATTATATTACTAGCATTATCTTTGCCGTCATCCATCAGAATTCCTCAATATCCCTCCTTTTGTAAGATCTACGGAGTTTTATCACATCAATTATCCGGCGTTTTTCGACAGTAGTTCCGAATTTAGAAAGTTATTCGAATAGGTTCCTCGAATTAGTGTAAATTATCTTCGGAATGGGAGGAATTTTTAACTGCCTAGTAATAAGGTTAATGTTTTCCTATAGTGCCATGCGTATGTTAAAACCTGATATTATGCCGTAGACCTTCAAAGATAATACGTTTCATGTAATCCTTTTACATTTAATAAAAGTCCAGTTAATTAGGTTGCCGATAATGCTAAATTGGTCTTTCCGTCTATTTTTGTCAACGAGGGTTATTAGGAAACCGATTTGTAAGGACAGGTCGATATTATTTACGAAAACCCTATCCGTAAAAAATATGAGATTAACTTTCGACAAGTTGATTAAAACCGTATGAATCCTTCGGTTTAAATCCCATATATGACACTAAATACTCATATTAAGCCGGTTAAAGTCGTTATTCATTGGTTTTTATGTTTAGGCCGTGATAGAAAGGTTGTAAAAGGCCTTCGATTGAAATAGTATAACAATATAACTGCCACAAGCACGCTATTAAAGGTACCGTTAGACCTTAGCTACGTTAGTCTTATCGATTGTAATTGAATTAATATCCTAGCCCTTATGACTAAAACTAAAACTAGTATTAATATCAAGTATACGGATTAAAAATTTGTTAAATGGAACTTAATTTCCCTCCGCTAACGTCGTTACCAGCTTATAATTTCAAAACTTAGAATCTTTAATCTCTTTTAATTCTAATATCATGAAGCTAGCTGTTCCGACGAAAATAGTATCGTTAATTGATATACCTACTAAGCTAAAGTCCTATTATTTATGTTACTAGTAAATATGGGTTACATATTAAAAAACTTTATGCATAATCGTAATTCTATATACAATTAATATATTTAAAACCCATAGATACCCGTTTTGGCCAATTTATTTAGTGGCTTCATACATCGTTTTACCGTCTCTTTGTAGTAAATAACACGTAATTTCTGTGGTATCTCCAATAGTACAATACGTTATAAATCTGTTACTAATTTCGTATAAGATTTCATTATATTATGGCTATTAAGTGTAAACTTACCTTTCTTTTTTACTAGAAAATTTGTTACCAAAGAGAATACTAAAACGATAATTCATCTTCTAAATTGTTGACGACTGCGTTAGAACATAGTCTTTACTTTTATCGCCGTATCCTTAAATGATTAGACGTGATTTTTTATACAGCCGCCCCGTAATCTTACCTTTAACCTCGTAAATATTCCTCGACTTAAAAATTGTGATATTCGGGTCTTAAGGGTTAAAATCGGTCTTCGATATGAATTGTACAACTCATTAATTTAACAGGCCGTCAATCTCGACCTTGTCGCTTTCCTAAAAAGGTTTTCTGAAAGTCTTAATAATACCCTATACTCGGAGCTTTAATGTTAAGTTTTTGTTATCCTCTTCCTTTCTGCTTACTTAAATAGTATTGTAAATACGGCTTGGTATATATTTATTCCTTTTAACAGTCCTCTCTTTCGGGGGTCGTCCGCTCTGGAGACGTTTCATAGACTTATCGATAACGTGTAATAAAAATTGTGTTAGTTCGGTTTATTGATTTAAGGATTTTCATCGCTAATAGGAATGATATAAGGATTAACTTGGGTAATTCGAAAAGATATAGGACCGTTAATAGTTTTAATAACTACTTCAAGCTTTACAATATTTAAAATCTTATACATGCCCTTTCATTTTCCCGGTTCCCGCTATACAAAAACTTTACTTTATAATGGAAAAGTCAATACATTGATTATTATAGAGCCATTCCTAATGTTAAGGGTATTATGAACCTAACGACGTGCTGATTCCCTTCGCAATTCCCTTAAAGCTTTACTGTAGGTCTCAGTACGCTTTTAGGAATCAACTAATTGTAGATATTAATTCGTCAGACGTAAATAAGCTCTAAAAACTAACAGCGTTAATACTAGACCATCAGGGCTTACAATATTATTCAGGCTCTTTACCGCTATTTAAAGGCTTGTCTCCAAATCCGTAAAGCTTCCAATTTTTAACGTAAGGATATTATAAGTTCGGTAAAGTAAATAGTGGGCCTTTTTAACTTTTCTAATACTTCAATAGGCCTTTATAGGCACCTATTTATACTAAATACCCATTTTCTTGGCATTTTTTAAAAACTTCACCGCTATAAAGTTGGTACCAGTATCATAAACAATAACATTAGGTGAGCTCAAGTACGTGTTAATTTATAATATCCTTAGTATTTTCCACGTATCCATTTCCAAAAGGGACTTTAGGAACTTATCTTCGTAAAACAAATGTTACGGACTAGACGATGTAAAAAGCAGGCTTATTATTTAAGTGAAATACATTAATAAAGACCTTATAATTGAATTTTTGATCGTTATTTAGTATAAACTTAAATTTTAAGGGTGCTTGTGTATACTTTCAATAGTAATAATGCAGCTTTTCAATGGCTATTAAGGCAATATATTCAACATTTTCATACCTTACGGATTTTAAGACTTTATCTAGTATATTAACGGCTAGGTATTTAAAGCGCCGATGTAATTAACGTATCTCCGGCTTCTTTAAGTTTAACATTACTATTTCCGGCCTTCAAAGATAAAATTATAAGTGCTTTTACTTAAAGACGAGGGGAAACCTTTGGCCATTTTTAACCAATTCGTCTACATTAAAATCGACGTTAACGCCAAGGGTCTTTATATATTTAAAGTAAGAAAGGAAGGTGGTAGGAAACTTCAGGATGTGAAACATAATTACATCTACAATAGTTTAATCTCCCGTTATCCCCAGATACAATAGTTATTAGCCTGGCTTAAAGCTAACTTTAACCTTTCCAACATCGTAAAAATCGATTTTAGTAGCTGCACCAATTTAGGCTTTCCCCATTGTTTTTTGATATAGAATTAACATGTTAATTATTTGATTAAGTATATTTATCCATATTTCCTCTTTTTTTTTAACTATTATTGTCGCTTATCTTGTTGTAGCCTACTTTGTATAATATTAAATAAGGTGGACATGGTATTTTAGGTAGATGATTCTTCTGTTATTGATCTCCTAAAACGTAGTTTCTCAGGTTAGAAAGGTTAGGTAGTAATCCCTGGCGTGCCTTGTAAGGATTCCGGGGAACAGTAAGAAAAAACCTAATGGAGAAACATCTATTTACTTGCAAATGTTCAAAAAGGGGATTATCTTCGTTTCGAAAAGGTTATAAGGTATTCCGTCATATTTTTCCGCATCTTGTTAAATTTTAGCGAAGCCTGGAAAAATCTTATAGTCAATATTAACTATTTTAATAAGGCTTAGGAATAAGTCGCGATAGTTATTCTAATTTTTATTAATATTTTCTTGTAGTTTAAGTTTTGAATATTTCCAGGTACAGTATTAAGGGTTATTGCTCGTCGCCTAACTCCAGGGGTAAAGTCCTGTGGTAGAACCTATCATAAGCTTTTACGTATATAAAAACCTGTCGTAGAAAGCCTTCAAGGGAACTCAACGATTTTAATTAAAGTGTTACGAGGTAAATGGAACCTAGAGAGTTTAAAAGGCTTGCCGATCTTACTTAATTAATTAGTGTAAAGCGTTAATATCAATACTTTTGGTCGCGTAGACAGCCGTTATTTTACGTACTTTGCCGCCACTAAGGGCGTATTCGGTACTTTCGCATGGAGGTGCTAATTTGCCGACTAGGTTAATAGGTTCCTTATCGTCAGCATATAAAAAGAACTAACTTAGCTTAGGGTAAAGGGAAGGTCCCTTGGAACGTATATAAGGACTTTAAGGTTCCTTAATACCCTTTCACTTAGGGCGTAGATCTTAAGGGTATTCATTAAGTTGAACCAGTTCGAAAAGTGTCTTTGCCAGCTTGGTAAAGTCTTTTTCTAGTATATAAATCCCTCGTCGCTTAAGTTCTGCCTTTAATTTGAACATAATACTTTTTTTTAATCCTTTATATATTAATAGTCCAGTCATCGAAGAACTTACAATATTTTCGTAAGCAACGGTCACCGCAGTCAAGTTATTCGTTACCATCCTGCTTGATAATGAAGTTATCGACAAAGTTTACCAAATGTTATTCGGTTAAGCCTTTATTAACATCTTACGCCTAAAGATATTCATCGTATTGTTTAGTAAAAGTAATTCCGAGGGTTTTCATTACCTTTATCAGCTTTTAGGTAAGTGTTATCTTAAGGTTTTGGCTTGTGTAAGGCTTGATAGGCGAGTGACTTAATGTTTTTAGCGTAAAGTCGCGTGGAAACTTGACGATTTGGTGACTTGGCGTGCGGTTGCGCAATGTGGCTTTCTTGGTTCGACTTGGTGTTTCTTGGTATTTTAGTTTATAGAAGCGATCTTAGCGATTGAATTAGCGCAAACGAAGTTAACCAAGTAAAATAAGGGAAAAAATTTGGTATAAAAGGCAAAGTCGAAGGTTGTTTATTGTTATAGATAAAGGTCGAAAGTAGTTTATTATTTGGCTATTGAACTTAGTCGTTTTTCTTATAGTAATAATATCCGCAGTAGTATTAACTTAGCTGGTCACCAATTTGCCGAACTTTAACACTTCTGACAGTAAATCTCAAGGTCTTTAAGAAAAATCTGGTAAAAATTTCTTGGTGTTTTCAATAGCAATACCTTTGCTTACTTTTAAATTGTCGTTGTGGACTAGCGTAACCCAAAAGTTTTCTCTGTTTTCCTACCATTGTTTACTGGCATATTACTAATAAAGGCTCTTCGTAAAAATCTTTCCTCTACCCTAGCCGCTGTTATAGCCATAAAGCGTAACCAGAAAATAGCTTCTATTTCTACTTAGTCACTCTATTCTTAACCTAAAAAGCACTAATCAGTATTGGTAGAGTTTTAGACGTTATAACGTTGTTGATTCAATTAGTCGAAGTAACAGTAGTATTGCATAGTCAAGTGATGGATGTCTTATTTTAGGTTTAGTAAACCGCTAGCAGGTTTTCACTGTAGTTTATATGGATAATTGCTTAGCCTGTGCACTAGTGTGAAGTTGGTCGCACTGTATTTGACTTATACACAATATAGTAAGCCTACACAAAACAATACACTCAACTTGCAGTCAATATAATTAACTTTACTATAAGTAAAGTTGACCTACTGCGATATAAATACTACTATTCCAACACTAGGTTACTTATTAGGTTTAGACGTTAAAGGGTATATAATGGTTACCGGAGGGTATATAAGGGCTACAAAAGGGAGTTTGATTTATCTTAGGTGTAAGGTGATTATCGCTACTTGGTAGGTAATGTTTTCAAAATTACCTGGTTTACTTTTTCCTTTTTATTCTTCTGTACCATTGTTCAAGGGAAAAAATGGTATAGTTCAGCAAGTTTACAAATACATCGTTTCCCTCAATATCGACAATTTTTCAAAGGTCAGTCCATCGTTCCTTGGACTTTGAGATAAGAACCTCAGATTGTAAAGGTAGTTTTAAAACTCTTATTTCTTGCGGATCATTCATTACTCAGAAGGCCTTCGAAATATCACTTTAGCCTTATAGAGAATATATTTTCTTTATGATTTTGGTCACAACATTCGATTTCTTAATTGTGGTCCATGATTGTGTCGAATTGGTGTAAACCTAGTGGTAAATACCAAACATAAAAAGTGTACGGATAAGTTTATTTAGATCAAATGTGTTGTTTACTACATTTGCGGTTATTATTAAAATGGATTCCTTTGGATATATTTAGTTTGACGTTTTCAAAAGTGACATATACGTTTTCATCAGTGGTTTATAATACCGTTTATACTTCTCTATATCTTAAACCGCCTTTCCCGATATTTATTCATACTTATTACCTCTTATTCTGATTTAAAGTCCCTATTTATTCTAATCGAAAACCATTCCTAAATTATATGTAATCTAATCCGAAAGTTTCAAATAGATATTGATTTGATGAACGACTTGAATATCTTAGTAATTCGGTCTTAAAACGTTTTGTATAAATTTAATGGTTCAAAAACACATAAAAACATCGATTAAATGAAAACCAGATTGTTCATTAACATATATAATACCGATAATAACCTTAAAAATTAAATTAATATCGTTTTATAAACTGAATTTCCGTCGTTCAAAATTTGTAAATGTAATTAGAACTCGTGGAAAATATTTTTTTACTTTTGAAACTTCTCTTCCTACACTAATATGACTTACTACGCTGACATACCATAAAACTTGTTTTGTAACAGGACACCCGAACTGTCGGTAAGGTCTCTACCTATTTCATATGAAATAAAAGAGTAGAAAAGTAATCGTTAGATTGGTATTGTAGTAAAACGATAGATGATTCTCAGAAGAAGTATCCAGAGATTTCATACCTTAGGTGAGAGCTTATAATCTCTTACCCAGAGCGTAACATTCTGGAACGCCCCTTCTAGACCGCGCCACGCATAATGCACTCTGAAAGTGCAATCTGCAGTATGTCACATTATCATGCACTCTGTAAGAGTGCAGCCTGCAGCGTACCACGTTATCGTACACACTATAGAAGTGCACCTTACAGCGTAAGGCATTGTTACCTAAATATACAAATTATAGTGATATATAATAATATCTATACAGGCAATCTTTTCTTCTTTTTTTTGTACGCTTCGTATCCATAATCTAGTAGTAACAGTATACCTGTGGTACGGTTCGTTTCTAGTTGGTAATAGTAGTGGTTTATTCCATAATAGTATATGTTCGTTTCTAGTCGGTAATGATAGTGGTGTATGCCATCATTTTAGGTCAAACATTTTTTTCCCTTTTTTTATTTAGTCAAATAGTAATGTTACGGATTAGTTTAAGTAACCTTTTTCGCAACTTTGTGTTATGACCCAACATCTGCAGGGCGCACCAGCGGCGGCCCCGCAGCAGATAACAAAGGAAATCGGTTGGACACAGCCTCTCGGCAGGCACCAGGGATCCACAACAGACACACCGTACACAAGGGTTAGGGTCAGCATGGTGTGAGACTCGATGGACTCGGTATCGAGCCAGTCGAGTCTACACTGAAGACGTATGAAGGCGCGGATATATAAGGACACTTTCATTACCAAGATAGATAGTATTTCCTTCATAGCTCTTCAGTTGTCAATCTAAGTATTCAGTCTACCCTGAATAGCCTCACGGCTTCTGATCATCACTCGCACGAACACAGTCTTGATATTGCACCTTTTGTTACCTCTGCTACCTTACTGTTAACATAAACCCTCTGACACCTTCTACATACTCACGGGTATTTAGTGTGATCATTACACTTTGTTGATCGTGGCAGCTATTAAAAGCATCGCTTATTTTTTGAATACATAATTTAAAGCTTTTTTCATGGGTGAAAGCGATGCTAATACATATTCTATGACGTTTGATATAGGAAGATACGGTATTAATATACTTTCTGTGGCGGTTTTTTTTTGTAGAAGCGGCTTTAATACTGGTTTTAAAGCGCTTTATAGTGATAGGAACGCTTTTAAGTCGTTTGTTATAACTGTAAAGGGCGTGTACAACGAAATATCTTAAATGCTCGTTTTTTTTTAGCTCGTCTGGTATTCAAGATCGCGTTTCAAAGTACTATGGCCCGGTCTATCTTTGAAGTCAAGGACCGGATAGCTAAGGCGGCCCGCCTTTGTGTTAAAGTTTAGTTGCCAATGCTACTTGTGGGTCTTTCTCCTTTCGAAGGTGCAACTTGAATAAAGTATCTGACTATTCCTCCTCTTAATATTGAGGCCCGGATTTCGTATTTAAACCTTCCTCCTTTTAAGGTCGCGGTCCGAATTATATATCCAAACCATTTTTTTAAGGTCGCGGCCCGGATTACGTATCTAGACCTTCCTCTTTTTGAAGTCGCGGCCCAGATTATCAAGCTCTTTTTTATTTTTAAGGTCGCGGCTTGGATTACGTATCCAGACCGTTTTTCTCTTAATTTAGTGGCCCGGATTATTTATTTAGATTGTTTTTTTCAAGGACCCTCTTTCCGTTACGACCCGGATTATATATCTAGACCTTTATAATTTTAAGGTCGTGGTTCGAACTACGTATCCAGACCTTTTTTTTTGCGGCACGGACTATGTATTCAAACCTTTATTTTCCTGTGGTGGCGGCCCGGATTGCGTATTTGGATCTTTTTAACCTTGAAGTCCCGGTCCGGATCGCGTATCTAAACCTTCCCTTTACTTTTTTTTTCTGAATTTACCATTTTGAATAAATGTTCTCAATGTTTTCTTAATTAATATTCTTTTATCAAGGTTTCTTTTAATAACTTATCTTTTTTCTATTTCGGTATATATATAAGTTAAGCTGTTACTAATAAGTATTTTGTATATCGACTGTTGTTATCACTGGTTCTCTTAATATTTTGTTTTGTAGTTGTTTTTGGAGTATTTTCAAAATTGTACCATTGACTATACACCTTATTTCTAGCGTACAATCCGTAAAATCCTTTTTCAAATCGTCGAATAAGTCGCGTTTTCTTATTTAGGCATTATAATCGCTGGAAATTATATTAATAGTATACTTATTTACCGTAGAAGGGTGTAAATCTTTCATTAGTAACTGAATTCTATTATTTTATGAGTTAAGGTCTAGATCTATCAAAATATTTTTACGAAACAACTTATATGTAAAAAGGTACTTTATTTATTTATCAGCCTTTGCTAGATTTGTAACTAGTAAATCTATCGTGTGTTTAGGGTGTGTAGTTTGTATGTACCTGTAGTACATAAAACGGCGTAAATTGTAATTTCGCGCTATGGTTGGATTTATGTGCGTTTAGATTTTAAAGTTCAAGGTCATTCTTTTTATAAACAGTAAATATAAAAAGAATTAAAAAGTTGAAACGGTTAAAGTACACATATTGATATTCATTAATATAAATGAAAATTAAAATAACACATAAATCAATCGTAATTATATGTTAATTAACCGTTTCAAATTAATTTTGAAATCTTTATTAACTTCATTTTAACTAAGCGATGAAACAAACTTCAACATTGTGAATATTGAATTTAAAATATATAGGGTGGACGTGGAAAGGTAAATAGGGTAAATGTGAAAAAAGGAAAATATGGGTGTAAGGGGGGAAATTATGTAATCCGGTATATAGGTTTTGGTTCTCGTTCGGTAAGCGGTCCGGATTGTTGTATTATAGCTGCTTTTGGTAGTTTCAACTGGTTTGGATGTTGTGGTCGTTGCTGCTTTTAAATTCAGCGAGTAGCGTGGATTTTGTATTCTTAACTGCTTTTAAGTTTCGTAAATTGGTTGAATGTTATATTTATAACTGCTTTTAATTTTTGTAAGTGGTTTGAATGTTGTACTTAGATCGGGTGGTTTTTAATAAAGGGTTCGGAAATTTGATTGTGTTATCTTACATGACCCAATACGTAATAGGACGCTTTTTCAAAAGTGTCCGAGTCCGTTTAAAGCGCCAAATAAGTTAACGGTTAAATTAACGAGTTTTTCAATGAATAGGGTATTAATTGGTTTAAAATATCGTATTAAAAGTAGTCCGTTTTATGGTTATTCCGGATTTTATAATCTTATTACGTTTCGGGTTTTACGGAGTTTCCGCGTAATTCCACACTTCAGTATGTTATTTATAAGGCGTAGTGGTAAATTACAAATAGTCGGGACCATTATAACATCCCGTTATAGGTATTTAACTTAGGTTTATCTTTTGTTTCCTTGGTTTTTGTAGTTGATTTAATCGACTACTAATTAGTATCGGTAAGGTTTCTGCCTATTTTACGTAAAGTAAAATAGTAAAAGAGTAATCTTTAGATTGATATTATAGTAAAAAGATAGATGATTCTGAGAAGAAGTATCCAAAGAGTGCACGCCTCAAGTGAAAGCTTAAAACCTCTCACCTAGAGCGTACCACTCTGGAACGCTCCTTCTAAATCATGCCATGCATGATGAACTCTGATAGTGCAATCTGCAGTATGTCACGTTATCATGCACTCTGTAAGAGTGCAGCCTGCAGCATGCCACGTTATCGTGTATGTGCATGAGTGCATCTGGCAGCGTGATGCACTATTACCTAAATATACTAACTATAGTGAAATATAATAATAACCACACGAACTATTTGAGTAATATACCCAGTTTTACCTATATTAAGTAAAATAATTCGATCGTTCTAATTTCGGGAAAACCCGAAAGATATTTAAACTTTAACTCAAATAGGAAGGATATCATATCTAAGGATTGTATATATTAATGTATCTTTGCTTCGATTCCGAATCCTTTCATATTCATTAGCAAAAACCGTAATAGCATTTTAAATTCAATTTTATATAATTTAACCAGCCCGAATAGTATATTTATTATTATCATCCAGAATAATTATATCTCACGTTGTCGAATGTAATTTAGCAATACTCCTTTATTTAATCGAGATAGCAGTTGGTGAATTTTTCTACAAAAACATCACATTACCGTTTTCCGATGGTAAAGATTGCCATCGCGCCGATATTTAATATAAAACCCTGAAATCGGCAACTATACCTATTAGATAGTATATATTACAACACCATGTAGGCGTTTAACACACCATTATCTTTATCAAAACCGGTGTTATACAAAAATAAAGCAGCTTGTCAACCTATAAATAAATATTTATCTGTTTTCTTATCCCGGACCGTTATATAGATTTTATTTTTCCTCGAATCGTCTTTTTCGATAGTGTATTTATATCATCAAACGCCAAAGTCGTTTTCAATACCTTTTAAATCGGATGTTTAAATTGCAAAGTTTCTTTTCATTTAGTGTTTATGTGAGTAATCAATTTGAAATTTTCGTTTAATACAGATTTTGTTGGAATAGTACTCCATGCAGTGCAGTAGGTCAACTTTACTTATAGTAAAGTTGACTGAACTGCAAGTTGAGTGTATTGTTTGTATGGACTTACCGCATTAGGTGTAAGTCGAATGCAGTACGTTGCACTTCACTCTAGGGCACGAGCCAAGCAATTGGCCTTACCAATTACTGTACATACCAGCTAGCGGTCTAGTAAACTTAGAACAATACATCCACCACTTGACCAATGCAATACTACTGTTACTTCGACCAATAGAATCGACAACGTTACAATGATTTAAGGCCCTACCAACACTAATCAGTACTTATTAGTTTAAGCACAGATTGACCAAGTAGAAGAAGAAGCTACTTTCCGGTTACACTCTACGTTATTGTCAGGGTTGAGGAAAGATTCTTGCGAAGGGCTACTACTGCTACGTCGGTTTTTACGGCAGTAAGTAAAGAAGACTTCTAGGTTGCGTCGGTTTTTATGGCAGCTTGGAGGTAGCGACGGTATCGCTAATGAAAGCACCAAGAAATCTTCACTAAAAATATTTTTTGAAGATTTTGAGATTAAGTGTCAGAAGTCTTAAAATACGGTGAGTTGTCAAACGGCTAAGTCAGTATTACTGTGGGTGCTATTACTGCAAAAACGACTAAGTCCTCACATCAAATGACTTTTACTACTAACAAACGACCTTCGACCTTACCTTTTACACTAAACCTATGCCTTTAATTAACTTTTTTATTTCCCTACGCCAATTCAATCGTTAAGTTCGTTTCTTCAAGCGAAAACATTAAGAATCGCCAAGTTACGCCAAGAAACCTACACTACGCGACCTAAATCTAAGTCGCCAATTTTCCACGCAATTTTACGCCAAAACAACAAGTCTCTACGCCCAAAAATCACCAAGTCCCTCGACCTACGCGTCCTACACGTCCTACACAAGAAAAAACGTCAAGATGGTCAACTTTAGCATGTACTTTAAAGCCATTAACGGCTCCGCTTATAAAGAAATAATTAAAACCCTCGGTCACTTTTTCGCTAAACACTACAACTACGACCTTTAGGGTTACGATGTCCATGAAGACTTAACCGAAAAACATTTTCCCAACTTAGTTGGCTATTTAGTTTTAGAATATAACTGCGATAAAGAGCCTGATCGCGTTTTTGACAAGTTTTGTAAATTCTTTAACAACTGGATAATTAATATATAAAGGGTAACTCAAAACATCTTAAAGTTTATATTAAAGGCTGAACTCAAGAGCCGAGTGATTTACGTGCTCAACGAAAACTCTACTCAGCTAGCGAAAATACATTTCGAATTGACTTCGCTGAAAAATACCCTTAAAACGTACGGCTTAAAGGAAAGGTGTTTGAAAAACTTTAATGCCTCTATATGCGAATTAAAGGACCTTTCTTTTACCCTTAACCAAGTTAAGACTTTTTACGCGTTGGAGATAAAGAACATGTTAACCTATTTGTTAGTTTAATACCCCTATATAATAGCGCAAAATACGCTCATAACGGTGGCAAATCACGTAAATTAAGGGCCGCTAACGGGGCCAAAGGTATTAACGCCGACGCTTTACACTATTCAATTAATAAGATCGTGAAGTTTCACGAAATTTTCAAGTACCTATCTTCTCCTAGCAATTTAATCGACAAGCCCCTTAAAAGAACTTCCTACGACAGGTTTGCTTATAAAAAAAACCCACTCTAAGTCTTAACACATAATTTTATCCCTTAGGCTAAACTACTAGTAATTACCTTTAACATAATATCTCGTAAGCTTCAAGGCTTAAATTACTAAGAAATACCAATTAAAACCAAAATAACTATCGCAACCTGCCCCAAAACCTGTTAAAATGGTAAATATTAATTACAAACTCCTAACAGACTTCGCTAAGATTTGAAACGACGTAGAAAATCATGACGAAAAGCCTAACAACCTTTTCAACACTAAGATAATAACCCTTTTGAATATATATGAGTAAATGAAAAATTCCTCTTTTGGTTTTTACTTACTATTTCCCGGAAGTTTTACAAGGTACGTCAGGAACTATTACCTAACCTTCCTTACTTGAGCTATCACGTTTCGCGAAATATATAAAAGCATAAAAAGCTACTTCGAATACAACTTCCACCTTACGTAATATTACATAGATTAGGTCACCAAAAGGTGAACAACGATAATAATTAAGAAAATAAAGGTGGAAACACCGATTGATATATTTAATGAAATGATTAACAAGTTGATATTATACCCAAAAGTAGTAGAAGAAGCCTATGCTTTCGAATATACACTTTTCGAGCAGGTATGGGTAACAGTTATGGGCGTTAACGAATTCTAATACGCCTTATAACGCTTAAATTCCGCCTGTAAAAGCTTTTTTAGCCAGTCGTGTTTTTGGCTCGCCATTATAATAGCGTGTACACCAAAATCATTTAGTATATACCCCTAAGTCGGCAACTTCCATAACGTGGATAAATAAAACCTTACGGTGGTTAATTAAGTAGACCGTAAGTACAGATACGGGCGCCCTTAACTTTTAAAATTTGGCTTATCGACCATAAACTGGAGGCAGTAACCACGCTGACGCCAATAAAGCCAAAATTTTAGCGGACCTATTAACCACAAGTATCATCGTCGTAATAGTGGTAGGAGATATTGAATCTTTAGTAAGTCTAACTATTGGTTAATTCGGTACTCCTCTAACGAGTTAAATAACAAAAAAATAATATACTATATCTAATGCCCTACCACTTTTAAGCAGGATTATTTAAATTTAATGGCAGACTTCGAAGGCAATAAGCCAATTAACGACGATAATATCTCTTAGTAGATTAAATGGCGTAATAATACTACCCCTAAGGCGGCCCAGTAATTAGCCAACTACATCTTTTTATACCATTTAGTTGGTAAAGACCTTTACTTTTGCCCTAATTAAGCCTCTGAACCCTTATATACCGTTAAACTTCACAATCGTTACGTAAACAATACTTTTTAAGGTATTATGCCAGACAAAAAAGAAGCAAAGAACTTAATAAAAGACTATTCATAGTATGTGGTATTGTGAAAGAAAACCACCATAGCTACATAAATTAATCATTATGATGTTGGTAAGGCTAACGTTGACTTTAGACCAGGTAAACAACTATCGTTAATAGGGATAACGATATTTCAAACTGTTATAAACGTAATTTCGTTTTATATACTCAAGTTTTTTATCCCTTTTTTTCTTTTTTTAAAAATATAAAGACTCGGCGTTAACTTCGACATTAATACAGATGAGTTGGTTAAAAACGGCTAAAGGTTTCCCCTCACCTTTAAGTGAGGGTAATTATGGTTTTATTTTTAAAGCCCAGAAACAGTGGTACTAAATCTGACGAAGCTGGAGATACGTTAACTATATGAGCGCTTTAATCACCCAGCTGTTAATAAACTATAAAAAATCCTGAAATCCGTAGGGTATGAAAATATTGAATACTTTACGCTAAAAACTATTAAAAAACTTCGTTATTACTGTTAAACGCATATCCAGCTCTCCCGGAGATTTGGGTTTATATTAAAAGACGATAAAGACTTAAATTGCAAAAGTTTCGTTAATATATTTTACTTGGATAATAAGCTTTTCCTGTATGTTGTTTATTACATAAACCTATTCTATGTGATTAAGTTCTCAAAGTCTCTTTCAGCAAATTATACGACGGAAACGCTAAGAATATTACAAATTAATACGTACCTGGGTTTACCTAATGTCGTCGTTCACAATATCGGTATCAATTTTACGACGGTGAAGTTTTAGAAAGATGTTAAAATAATAGGTATTAAGTGTGAATAACTACTTATAAATACTTGTAAAAACCTATTAAAGTATTAGAAGATTTAAAAATATATACTCCTTTCTTCTCTGAACGTATAATATCTTTATATTGGAAATTGAAAACTTTACGGATCTGGAGGTACGTTTACAAATAGCGGTAAAAGGCCTGAACTACACTGTAGACCATAACTGCGTAATGCCAACGTTATTAGTCTTTAAAGCGAATCTATACCTAACGAGTAAATCTCCGCCCTCGGCAAGTACTCAAAAACGTACTACGGTCCAAAGTAAAGCGTTAAGGAAACTGCGAAAGGAATCGATTTGCCGTCAGGTTGATAATACCTTTAATACCAGGAACGGCCCTTTAAAAATCGACGCATTTGTTTTACCATTATAAAGTGAAGTTCTCATATAGAGGGGGCCGGGTAAATGGAAAGGTCTATACAGGATATTAAATATCGCGAACTTCGAAGTAGTTATAAAAACTGCTAACGGTCTCATGTTTTTAAATTACCTCGGTTAAGCTTTCTATAAGGGCAATTAATAATCAAAACCATTAAACTAAACAACTAAGTTAATACGAACCTTTCCTTCCAGTAATCGACAATCCTATAAAACGTTGCTGGCGCGGACGACTCCAAAGAAAAGGAATGTTAAAAAGCAGGAATATACACCTGACCGTATCTAAAATACTATTCGGGTAAATAGGAGAGAAAAATATAATCAAACCTTAATATTAGAGGTTCGAGTACAATGGATTATTAAGACTTTTGGTAAACCTTTGAAAGAAAGTAACAAAGTCGAGATTAACGGTTTACTAACTCGAAGGGTTATATAATTTATACCAAAGACCTATTTTAACCTCCAAAACCCAAACATCACGATCTTTAAATCGAGGATTAATTACGACGTTAAAGGTAAAATTAGGGGGCAGCTATACAAAAAGTTACGTTTAATCGTTTAACTATATAACAATAAAGGCAAAAACTTGATTTTTATCTAATCGCTAACAATTTAAAAGATCGATTAACATTTAGTAGTTATTTTGTCAGCAGGTTTTCTACTTGAAACTAAAGGTAAGTTTATGATTAATAGCTATAATATGATTTAGGTATACACGTAATTAATAACAGATATATAGCGGATCGTATTATTATAGTAATTATAAAAACTACGTATTATTTACCTATCAGGGTCGGTAATACAGTATGTGAAACTATTATACGGATTCACAAAAACAAGTATCTATCAGTTTTTAATTCACTAGTCGTACCTTGAATTACGACTAGCGATAAAGTTTTAAATATACGATTCATATTTATTAGTATCGTAAGAAAAGGACTTTGGGATAGTAGGTATATAAATTGACGATATCCTCTTTATTAAAACGGCCAGCTTTATGGTATGGGAATAACAAACGATTAAAAACTTCAAGTTTTGAAATTATACGCTGGTAACAACGTCAACAAAAAATACTTAACTTGACTTTAATAAATCGTTAATCAGTATACTTAATATTGATACCAGTTTTAACTTCCGCCAAAATGTTTAGGGTACTATTTTAACTATAATCAACAAAATAAATACGTTAAAGGCCTAACGGTACCTTAAATAATGTACTAGTAGTAGCTATAGGATTACTTTATGCCTACCGCAGGCTTCTTACAACGTTTTTATCGCGGTATAAGTATAGATTCCGGCAAATAAGAACTTTGACCGGCCGAATTAGAGGCTTTAGTGGCAAATACGGAACGTGGACCGCGAAATCAATGTAGTTCCAATCGACTTGTCGAAAGCTAAGTTAATGATTTTTATGGATGGGTTTTTTATGAAAAACACTGACCTATTTTGACAAATTGATTTTCTAACGACCCTCGTTAACGAAGATAGGTGGGAAGACCAATTCAGCATTATCGGCCGCCTAGTTTACTAAATCTCCGGTAAACGTAAGAGGATTAAACGAAACGTATTAGCTTCGGAGATCTATAGTATAATAACAAGTTTTAACGTAAGTATAACATTATAGGAAAACTTTAACCTTATTACTAGGCAGTTCAAGATTTTTGCTATCCCGGTGGTAATTTATACCGATTTGAGGAGCCTTTTTAAACTCTTTTTAAAGTTTGGAACCACTAGTTAAAAGCGCTTGATGATTGACGTAATCAAATTCCGTAAAACCTTTGGAGGGAGAGAAATTGAGGAGTTTCTATGGATTAACGGAAAATATAATCCCACAAATTCCATAACGAAGGCAGTATTAAATAAGGCCCTAAAAAGGTTTGTGGATAGCAATAAGCTGACTATACATATAGAGGGCTACGTTGATAGGAAGCCTAATAAGCTTAAATCATGTGCCGGCGACCAGGGATGTAGTGTCAGACTAGAAGACTTTCAGGGAAGTGAAGGATATGATGGCGATTTGTTTGATTGACACAGTTAAAGTAGAGGCTTGCGAAGGGCTATGGTAGAAAAACTTTTTGTGAGAGTTAATAAATTCGGACCTCGGAGCAACGGAGCAATTGAGGTAAAATAGGATCAATTTGCATTGAATTAGGTGTAATTTAGTATGGAAGTCAATTAGAATTGACAGGGGGTTTGTAAGTTGACGAGGTCACAATTTAGCGCTAACCAGAAAAGATTGGTCGACTACACTAGCGTACACGTATAAACCAGAAAGTCGCCACTATTGGAATAGCAATACATGTAATGCCATAGGTTAACTTTACTTACAGTAAAGTTAACTAAACTGCAAGTTGAATATATTTTTTGTATAGACTTACCGCATTGGGTGTGAGTCGAGTGCAGTACTTTGCACTTCCCTCTAGGGCACGAGACAAGAAATTAGCCTTACAAATTACTGTACAAACCGGCCAGCGGTCTGCCAAACCTAGAACAATACATCAACCACTTGATCTATGCAATACTATTGTTACTTCGACCAATCGAATCGATAATGTTGCAACGATTTAAGGCTCTACAAATAGATTTATTTATATAGTCACAGGCTAGTCCTTAGGCTCGTGGTTTTCAAAGATGTATCTCTGGCGGTAGCCATACTCCTATGATGCTTTGAAGCCGTTTAGGAAGATACCCTTACATCTATCACGTTACCGGGTCACTCCTTTTTTATAATCTCGTAATAGCTCCTTAATATGAGTTTCTTCTTTCTTCCCATTATCGAGTATTATAAATAATATTCGACCACTTTAAAAGATAAATTTATCCCAATCCTTTTATATATAATCCTCTATAGTTATTTTAACGGTATTTTAATTACTTATAAACAATAATATCTCAAAACTATATTTTGCGATCTATCAAACCTATAACCTTAAACTTCAAAACAATTCCGTGACTCGCGTATGAGTGATTCATTTCAAAATGACCTCACAATATAATACAACCATTAAATTACCTAATACGAACGATTTGCCGAAACCTTTTGTACGAAACTCGTTAAGCAGAATCAATTGCTTGCGAATACGTTTTCCGCATGAAATAAATTAATACCGATGTACTGATTAGGTTAATAAACATAGAATGAAAGCTTAAGACTGTTATCAATACGATTACATCTTCGAAATAACCATCTCTCCCCCTTAAAAGGGTCCCGCTCTTATGCTGCCTACGAATAATATAACTACCATACCGCTCCTCATTAAAACACGTGTTAACTAACTCGACATTAACAATAGCCCGAACTCCTTCAACTTCTAATACCATATTAATATCCTTTCCAATAATATTAACCTTTGACAAAATAAACAAAAATCGTTTTACTAACCGATTGAAATCTTCGGTATTAAATTATATTGTTTGGTATTGAAAGCTACGATTTTACTTGAATCACGTGAAAACCGCAAGTGTATCGGTATCAAAAAAAATAATTTTTATCCTATTATTTAAAAATTAAAGGGCTTTACGAAAACCGTCATGAAAAATTACTATATTCGTGGTAATAACAGCGGTAATAACGACGTTTACACTTTGATAATAATACTTCGTACGTATTATAACAACCTAAACCCGATAAAAATCGTTACTATCCAGCTTATATATTGAAAAGCAAAGGCTAAGCAACAGTTTTAGGTTTCTTTAACGTTTAAAAAACCTGGTTTACGAAAGCTGGTAACCTAGCCTAAAAATTCGCCGCTAAACTTGCTTTGTTAAAAGAAGTAATGAATAATAAAATAATTAATGTGCTACTTGCCTTTAATATACCCGTGAACAGTGACTAATAAGTAACATATACCCAAATTTGCAATAAAAGACTCTATAACATTCGTATTTGATATGATAACGCTAGTAATATTAATAATATTGGTACTGGCAATGTTAATTGTAACTCAAATAGTAACGGCAACGGATCCGCTCGCAATTGATATAAAGATGTTATTATTACCGGCGTAAACTCCTTTAAATTCGGTACTAAACAATGCATTACCTGAGTTAAACACTCAAAACTCTCCCGCCGTAAACACTTGAATTTATACTTAAAATACAACGCGAATCATTATCGTATTCATACTTTCCTATTGAATCCTGCGTAACTCCCGAACAACATCAGTACCAAGGTTAATATAGGCATTTAACTTAATTTTTCCGACGATTTTATCGATTTTTAGAAGGAAAAACCGTAACTTTTATATATAGTCATGTATGAGAATTGGAGAAACTTGAATTAGACCTGATAGCCCCTACCTAAATTTGAAATTACTCACCGTTTAAAGTATAATTTTTTTGTAATTCCCTTGAATTTAAAAATGTTTCAATAGATATGAGTTGATAATGTTACAGAATTACAAATATATAACTTATTCATTGATTAAAATTACCGCGTGTTTATTTTTTACCCTAACGACTTGACGAAGTTACCTGTTATATACTTTGTACCGGTTTACAGCTTAGTTCTTTATGACTTATTGAGATATTTACTTTGATAGATATTGATATCGAGTTTAGACCTAGGTTATTACTTATTTATAATATAATACTATTTTAAATGAATATTTAATAAAGTATGAATAGGTAATTCACGCCGTTTTAAATCATACATCATTTTTCAAACGAACAGGTAATTACCACGTATAAAAACTAGGTTTTGCGTCGGTGTAACAAAACCTAAGGGTGTAAAAAATTCCACCTTCCATATTATATTCCGTACGGCTCGGAGAAACCAAGCCGTTATTATGCGACTCGTTAATGTTTACTCCGAAACCACTGCTTTCCGTTAACGATAAACCTTCTTATTCTTTTAAAGATTTTAGGATTTTCTTAGATAAAGCTTTCAAAACAAACTGCTTTTATACCGCTCCGAAGTCGATTACGAAATTGTTGTCAAAACGATAATTAGGATCAGCCTTAAGAAGTCTTTGGAAGGCCGTTATACATTATATAATGGGAAGATCTTTTGATACTACCAAAATCATTAATCAAGTCATTAAGTTAAGGTTATATTCGCCTGATTATCTCTTTAATAGATTCACCTATACTTCTTTTTATGAAATCCAGAGGAAGTTTACGTTTTCTGGTGAAGTCTTCAGTATCGTTGGTATATAAATCAACAATATATGTTTTCTCGAAAACTTTAGATCAATAATAATTAAATAGTGCGTTATTCAACATCTTCGTAAAAACAAGCTTATTGAAAAGTCAATCAAAGGTTTACAGCTAAATTTGAACGAAGTGTTCATTGATATTTATAGTGCTGATAACATTCGTACCATGTATCTCAGCTGACTTTACAAATAGTAACTTCATAAACTAGCGAAAATTCATAAGATTGACGAGGTAAAATTGTAATTGTGTTTTTAGTAGAAGGTTCGAGCGGTCTATATTATTTCATTATATTAGATGGAGGTATTATAAAACATGATACTTACGACATAAGTTTCAATTTTATAAAATGAGGATTTTGAAAGTTTAAACAAGTGTATTGAGTAGTAAATAGATAATTCGACCAAAAGTATAATATCGTATCAGTGAATTTGACAAAGGAGAAAATGATGACTTAAACTAATGGTTCCTTCGCGAATGATACCAACCTTACCTTTTCGACCGGATTCTATATCAATTTTTTCAACTAAGATAAATGCGATAAGTAATTTACGATTACTGGAAACCTCGTATATTAGATCATCTTTAAGTATAAACATGGGATACAACGCTTATTAATATGGTAATTTTGTAGTATAATGATAGGTTTTAATATAAATATGGTAATCAACGTCTTATTCAAGATCATTACTAAAAAGTTGGGATTACCACCAATATTTATGGTCGTTTATATTGATTTTCGTATGTTTTACAAGTCATTTTCTCAAGTCGGCATAATAAATGAAAAAAATTCGATCATAGTTATGATAGTTTTGAGCGAGGTATATAAAGTTAGTATTTATGGGTTTTTTCCTTAATAGAACTTTAGACGTTGCAACGTTGTCGATTCGATTCTGTCGAAGTAACAGTAATATTGCATGGTCAAGTGGTAGATGTATTGTTCCAAGTTTGGCAGACTGTTAGCCGGTCTACACATTACTTTGTATGGTCAATCGCTTAGCCCGTACCCTAGTTTCAATTGAGAATATACCATATTTGACTTCAAAGTTAATACAGTCAACCTACAAAACAATACACTCAATTTGCCGTAAGTACAGTCAATTTTCGCTGGTTGACTATACTGCAATTACTACTGTTTCAACAGTAAGGAAAATTAACGAATGAAAGCGGATTAATGGTGAAGATAACCTCATTAACATCATAATTATGAATTTTCTCAATAGTGACTTGGAAAGATTTGTATATAGTAGTAGGTTATTTCTACGTATTGGGGGCTACATGAATCAACTTGCATATGATATTGAGAAATAGAGATACCTTGGTTAAACGGAAGATCGATAGGGTAGTCATATGTAAAAAAGCGTGCCTAAACCTATTAGTAAAAAGTGCGAAATGAAAAGCGTATAAGTCTTTAATAAAAAACTTATATACGGAATGCGAGAAAATTGAGTTTTGGAATTTTTGGATAAAAGATTGTTATTGGAGTTAATTAGGGTACGAAATGGGCTAGAAAGGATAGGAATTTTGCCAATAGAGATGGGAGAAACTTTAGCGAATATCACAAATTATTGATGAGCTACGTTAACGTGTACGTATAGAAACAAAAAGTCGCTAGTATTGAAATATCAGTTAATTTCAATACAATTAAGTCAATTGTATGAACTTCAAGTTGATTGTATAGGCTGCAAGTTCACTTTATTGACTGTATTGATTATAAGTAAATTATAGGGAGTACCTAATTTAGATTAGAATACGTGCTAAGCAGTTGCTTATACATGTTAATGGGTAAAACAGTAAGCGTCTTATAAAACTTGGAAGTAATATAGCATCACTTTCAATATAATATACCAGTTAATTCGACTACAATTCGATTTGATTACATTGCAAAAATAAATTCCTACTACCACTCATAAATTTTGATGATGTTCCTAAACTAGATGTTAAAATACACCGATGTTTTTATTTCGAATCGTGTTAGTCAAAGTTTTTTACGAGTTCGTTCTCCCCACCAATCTTATTAAACAATTTCCCGCCCATAATTTATATTGCCTAACATATCAATATGATTCTGTCTTAACTCAAATATACACTGAATTGGCCCCCAAGGAGTTAGGATCTTAACTTATCAAATAATAATAGGGTAGATTGTTGGAATGCGTATAAAGGTGTTAATTTTTGTTGGTAATGAATCATTTTTTAGCTGAAAGAATTACAGGTTAAAATTTTGAATTTAGTGGTCTTAAAGATATTTATCTATTTATATAGAATTAAATATGTTACTTACTAAATTTCTTATATTATTATTGAAAATGTCAATTCCTCGTTTCCTAGTTCTTGCATTCAGCCTAGTTCTCACTGTTTATATTGTTTTTACTTACGTATTCATACATCAATTGTTAAAACGCTAACGAAATACTTTCAAAGAAATATCATTACGGACGAAATTTTCGCACATATTCAAGTCGATAATATATTAATCAGTATATTTGATCAATTGTTGTTCCGTAGAATCTTTTTCGACGATCTCATTAAACCATAGTTTTTTGTCCTAGGTTTTTAGCGATGTGGAATTTATAAGTCTTTTTTGCTCTTAATGTTTTGTGATTGGTTGTTATTTTAACGTTTTAGATGGTCATTGAATATTAATTTCAAATGGAAGGTAAGGTCTTGGTAGTTTCACATAATTCAACTATATGTTACAATTTAGCGATATAATTATTTTTCTCAATATAGCGATCCGTTATGTAGGATGAGCGTGATTATTATAACTTGACGATTTGTTGTGTAAGTTTGGTGTTTTGGTTGCGCATTGGAGATTTGAATTGTGGAATTGGTGTGTTTATTGTTTGTTTCGACTAAGAAATTTGTCGCAAATTATTATTAGTGGTTTTGACGTGTTTGCCGAGGTATTAGCTAATTTTTTTTTTTTTTTTTGCCTGTTTTGAGACTTTTGACCTTTAATCCCGACAACATTTTTAAGATATGTCTAATGAATCTATCTTAATGATATTAATAGGCCTTCAAAACTTTATACAAATTTTTAGTCGCCGAGTGGTTGAACCAGCAATATACTTAACGAAATTCTCATTAAAGAAGGCTTTATACCATTAATTTTGGCCTTTAGAAGTAAAACTAAAGGTATCTTAATTTAAAACTTAATAGGAACCTTGTACCGCGGTTAAACTCAACAAGTTTATCAATTTAAAAGTCAATGTTAACACCGAGATTTTTCATGTCTTTAGGACAGAAGATAAAGGGGGCAAGGAATTTCAAAATATGGAAGACAATAGGACCAACGACAGTAATACCAGTCGTCGATTCTAGTAAAAAAAATATTTTTTTCTAAGATCAAATCTAAATTTAGCTTTACCAGCATCCATGTAGTCAAGTTCCATAACAGTATCAGGATTCTTTCGTAATGCGACGTATTACAAATAGCCTCCTATTGAGTACTGTACTACCATAGTGTCTGGTACGATACCTTGAAAAACCTGTTATGCATAACGATTACGAATGAAATATAGGTGTATAGGGCCAGTGTCTTTATCATTATAGCGGAGATAGGGGTCTTTACCTGTTAGGAAGTATTAGAAGGTTGAGTTAACGAGTCATTAATTTATTTTCGAACCGATATCAATATCTTCGAATTAACCAATAATTTGTGGCTTATTTTCCTTATCTTTAACCTCTTTACCTTCAAAATTTGTAACATATTTAGTATATTTCCAATTGCAAGTGGTTGGGTATTGGATGTAGTACATTACCCGTTTGTATTTACGCTCGGTAATAATATAACGTGTTGACTAACAACTTTATTTACTGCAAATCTAATACCTTTTAGTATTTGGGATATATTTATGTTACTTGTTTAAAAGTGGTTCTCCATATATAATAAGAAGTTTACAAGCTCAATTCCGAACTTTTAATTAACCTTATTAATAAGGTTTACCAAACTTACGGTCTATGCAATAAGCGTGAATGGGGTCCATATTATCGTCATTAAACTTTGGAGTTTAGAGGTACGTATTAGTCGAGCTTAGTACCTGCATTATCACAGTTGTAAACGAAAGCCTTTATTGGATAAAAAAACTTTTTACAAGTAGCGTTAGGGTATTATAAGGCGTGTTTAAACTTCTTATAGTCCTTAACGTCCTGTCGAATCTAATGGCGAAGTGTGTGTTCAATAACTCCTACATTTTTTGTTCCTTATTAGTAAAGCATTAATCTATTAAAAATCTAATTAAGGAGATCCATCTTACTTTTCCACTCTTTATCATAACTCACCATGTAACATCACTTGATAATGTTCCAGCCTATGTAGTTTTAGGTAAGATTGATATCGTGTTCGAAGTTACCTTCAAAACGGTTGTAGAATTTTCGGGAAAGGAAGTAATTTGTCAAGTAGCGAGGTAATAGTTTTCGGCTTAATCGGTAAGGATGGTGCAAAACAACAAGTAGAATCCTGGAAGTTTAAACTTCATTTAGTGGTAGAAGTTGAAGAACTGGCGTAATTTAACGTCGAGGAGGTTGTATAGTTTATCTTTATACATATTTTCCGCTTGAACTTTAACAAACGTAGTAATTTTCTCGTAGTTCAAATCCACCATAGAGATCTATTAAGGGGGAAAATTAATGTATTGGTCGTAGAAACACTTTTAATCCTTCAATCGGTATTAGGAAAAGTGTTGAGGAAGGTGTTGGTGTTGGTGAGTAGGAAATTTGCCTCTGGTAGAGTTTGAAGGGAAAAAGCTGGTGGTCATGCCTATAATCGGCTCGCGTATAAAATTTCTCCTATTTTTTATTTTTTATTCTGAAATTGAAAGTATTAAATAAGGAACGTAAAGGTATATTAAGATACCTAGGAAAATTGAATTGACAGGTTCTCATGGGTGGTTTAGTAATCTTTCTTTTGGTATCAAGAAGCATATCAAGGTTTTTGTTCAATTGATTGGTAGACTTAAAGGCATACTACGCCTAAGTTAATTGATTTTTCACGGCCAGTAGCACTGGCCCGTTAAGAGATTTTTACAAAAGGCTTACAGAAATTCATCTAGCTTTAGATGTGATTTTTAGAATTCGTTTAAGGGCGTTGGGCGATGTTGTATCTAATGATACCTTTGCCCTTATATTTACACATCCACTGAGTGTTCGTGGCGTATTTGTATAGTATGTTAGTTCGGTTGCCGTTATTTCATATTTTTATTAGTAGTGGAATCTTTTATTCGCTCGGGTCAGCCATTAGTTTAACTTTGACTAATATTTTTGTCTTTTTTTATATGTCTATACTCTGGTACCTGAAATATTTGGCATAATCGAAGAAGGAATCGATACTGGAGTCTTGATCATCACAGTCAACGTTAATGATGAAGTTTTTTAAGTAGTTGTTTAGGTTTTCGGTGGTGGAGTTTTTGTCGATATCCGTAAACCAGAGGTTTTTATTGTAGTGCTTTGTTAAGATGGTTCTGAGAGTTTTAATTGTTTCTTTCCTTGCGGGGTTGGCAACAGCATGAATTCCACCGTATTTTGAAGCTATCGTGACGAAAACTAAGGGGTGTAAGGGGGAAAAGAGGGGTATAGGATGAAGTTGAGCTGTATTTTTTCTGTTGAAGTTGGAATTTGTAGTTAAAGATCGTAAGACTTGGTCGTTTTTACGATTTGGAACTTAAAGTAGTAGTACCTGTAATAATATTAGCCTTAATAATACTAATTGAACCGCTTGAAAACTTAATAGTCTTTGAGACTTTCAAGCTTTTGATTTTAATTCTTTCAAAACTGTTTCAATAAAAATTCCTTGGTGTTATTAATAATATTGGCAATACCGTCGCTATTTTTTAAAACCTTATAAATGATAGGCTTACTTGAAAAGTCTTTCTTTTAGTTTTCCATAAACAACAGGTGTAATAAAAGGGGCACTTTACAAGAATGTTCCCTTTACCTTGCGCAATTACAAAACGTAGCCGTAAAGTAACTTCATCCTCTACCTAGCTTATCTGTGATTCATCTAATAAATACTGAGTAATGTGTTGGTAAGCTTTTATATTTATAACGTAGTCTATTTTCATCTTGGTGCTCGAAGTAACTGGTGTTGTATTTAAAGTAGTGATGTGGTTACTTTTTAGTTTGGCAGACCGTTAGCCGGTTTGCATAATAATATGTATGGCCAAATGCTTTGGCTCATAACCCACTTTGAAGTGGGCACCTTTTGCACTTGACTTGCAATCAATGCAATCAAATCCAATAAGCTACAGTCAATTTACAGTCAGTACAATCAACTAACTATAAATATAGTTGATATGACTGTACAGCAATTGACTGCGGTTCCAACAATTTTAACAATAAATTACGACTATTCTTTAGCATCTGCCATCAAATCAAGGTTTTATTACCCGGTTTTTACTCCTCTTTTCTAAATATTCTTACTGGTTAAGTTAAGAACTAATAATTTTGTTATCCAACGAATCATATATCGTTTTAAGAAGTCTACGGTAGCCTTGAGAAGGACTTCCAATATGATATTCATCTTGCTCATTATTACACACATTTAATTATGATCAAATGACCGTACATATTCGAATATAGAAATTGATGGGAAACGAAAATAAACTTTAACTAAATACAAAACGGGTTAATATTCTTCCAACCATCTGTAGGTAATTTCAGCGTTACAAAAAACATATTACATTGATAAATTCGCTAATTAATTACTAAACTAAATACGAAAATTTCAAATAAAATATATAATACTCCCATATAACATATAACGAATTATTGTAACCAATGAAGTTTCTCAATACAATCATAATACCTACAATAGTATAATTAAAAAAAATATTTCCCGAAACCTATTAAGTAGTTAATGAAAACCACGTTGAAATCTCCGTACTTAGGTATTAAATTAAACGTAAGTATGACAAACCTATGTAGTTCTAGTACCTGGACGCCTTATATTAAAGGCCTAAATAGTAAAGATTATATTGAAAATACTCTAAATCAAATGGAATGAACCTGGTAAATATCCCGATTCAAATAATACTAAAAGACTCCAAATATATAACAAATAATATTATTAGTGAATAAGTTATAGTAATATTAAATGTCGACTGAAACAAGGGATATACCATGTTTAATGGCTCTCTACTCTCAAAATAAATGATTTTTGAAGCTTAAATGTAGAAAAGATAGAAGTAAATATATGGAAATTCTTCGAAGTAAAGGACGGAATGAATATACTGAAACTAGGCCTAAAATATTATAATAACGAGTTTATTACATCTTCTTATATTTTCAAACATGTGAAAACCCATATTATTGTTATGATGATAACCCTCCGAATCTTTGTACCTGTTTGCCATCTTCAATCGTTATGCGGAACAATTCTTTGCAGAAATAACGCCAGATTATAGATTAAAGCGATTCTAAATAGCGAGCTATTAGTAATACGTTACATTATAAAATTATACTCATATTATTACGGATATTCACTTTATCAATATCGTGAGGCCTAAATAGAATTCATTTTAAAGGAAATGTCTTCTTATTTAGTTATAATATTTAAATCATTATCGGTAAACTTTTAATTTGCCGTGTTTAAAAACCACGAACTCTATTTTTCCTTAATTGAAGAAACATAACAAATTTTAGCGTTCACATAAACGAGTAATCTAACGAACTGATTAAAATTAACAGCTCACATTTCCCATTTAACTTAAAAAATCACAATTCATTGTTTTATCCTTAAAACAAACAATAAAGGTATTATATTTGATGAAGTCAACGCTTTGCTAACTATATATTTAATTCAACTAACTTGTTATTAAAAATCAGTATAAAGTATTCAACACCGCTAAATATGAGGACACCAACTTCCTTACATTGATAAATATAGAAGAAAAATCGTTACCATTGCTTAATGCATTACTAAACACCCTAAAATTCTACGTTCATCTGAAAAAGAATTCAAGACTAAAACTTTGATTTTTCCGTCAATATATATTTCTTAAATAATAGATCTGTACCCGATAACATCGACTTAGAAAAGTTTCTTTGTGAAGTTGAATTTTTCATATTATTGCGGTGAAAGATACTTTAGAACGTTTGTAAAAGGTATAAATTATTACATAGCTATGAGCTCGAAACTTTTTAGTTTATGGGATAAACACGAACTTTCTTACGTAAAAAAATGATATGTTATGAAATTACGGAGTACTTAATACAAACAAACACCTAAATTAGAACCTATTGATTTTTCTATAAAGATGGAAAGCGCAGACTCTCTTTTACTCAAAGTGTAAAATATCTGTATTTCAAAAATAGAAAAATTTCACAAACCTAAAAACAAAGCTACAAATGGTATTATAAAGTATTAATATTACTAGTAAGTTGAATAACTTGATGCGGACACCGCTAATAATTGACTCGTATTCATGTATAATGAGTGAATGCATTGTATTACGAATTATTTCAAATATTCAGGAGACTTATCACAAGAAATTTAAGAATGTAAGGACGAAGTCAGCAAGATATCAAGTTAAAAACGCCTTGAATATTAGGAACAGACCGTTAACAATAAAAAAATTATCTTGACCACGACAAAATGAAATCTGGATCTGAAAAAAATCGGGCAAATGAAATGATCCTTTCAAAATCTTAAATAACTCAAATCTAAACGTGGTGGTTGAAACCGATGAAGGTTCTATTACTTTCCGTATAACATGGGTTAAACTGTACAAAAAGCTCTCTGAAGACAAGTATCCTTCAACTCAAAATTCTCAAATCGAACGAATTGACTGACATAACCCAACTACATAGATAATTAACAAGCTAATAAAACGGCGGTGGCGTAGATAATCGCTCAAAAGAAGGAGATACAATCAAGAGAAGAATGGTAATAAAACTATGAATTCGGACAGATGTCTACCTAAACGTGGTTATCGAAAGAAAAAATAAAATAGAAAGCTCGCCATCACACTACATACTAAATACATTGTTAACACGCAGTGTAAAACATTTCAAAAAATAAAACTGAATTAGTATCGATAGATATCTCACCAGTAACGTGGTAGAATGTAGGTTATGAAATGTTTTAGAAGCAAACAAATCACGATCTTGAAATACAGGATAATTAACGAAGTTAAATACAGACCCACGGAAAAATCATTCGAAAAACAAAGGTTAATCGCTTCAAAATTGGTAATAAATGTAAAACCTCAATTTTGACTTGGTTGTCTACAATCCAAAATAAATTATCCAACATTCGATACCCGTAATAAGGTTTAATACAAATACTAACGTAAATAGTAAATTTATATTAAGTAATGGCGATATTATGCAAATATATATCTAATTTACCAAAATATTGAACAAATACTACTACTAAAGAGACTTAAGGAACTATGATTCAAATCTCATTCGAAACATATAATTGGTTACATAAAACGTCCTTACAAACTAATACAAATAGGTATTTATTCATTTTTGACGTATGTAACGCATTTTGAAACAAACTTCAATATAATTCTTTACCGGTTTTTCCACATTTATAGATTCAAAATTGTGAAAACCTAGGTATAATGGTCATATAAATTAGCGATACGGTTTTTCCAAGCATCGTAAAATTTGTAATAATAAAAGGATGTGTTTGTCAAAATTCAGGGCTCTAAAATTATAAACTAATGGAAACACTAGCTTAAAACACTTAACTAAGCTTGAAAATATCGTGAATCCGCATTTATAATATTAACAGAAACCTAGAAACGTATCGAAACCTATAATAAAAGACATAAAGCAGAAACTAAGTAAGGATCAAAAAAATTGATAATATAAAAATTCAACAATATTGTAAATGAAAGGTTCGGATAGCTTATATCGTAGAGCTTTATAAACCTAATGCATCCTACAATTATATTCATCGCCACAAGATTCCAGAACCTACAGGATAAGAGCTTTAGCAGGTTCAATGAGCGTATCTAATGGCAAATGAACAATTAAAATGAAAATATTGACATAATACTAGTAGATTTAACGACGATAAAATTTATAATATTTACGAATGTTTCGATTTCTTAATAATATCAACTGATCTTGAAAAATATGGTTTTAATTATTACCCTTTAATAAGGATGAATTCAATGGGAAATTTGACATCATTAATAACCTCGTTTACAAAATATCCGTTGAATAAAATTGCATACTACGAAACGTATAAATATTCAAAATTTAAAATACAATGGTAGGGTTTGCTATCGGTTATAACCCAACGTTACACTTAACTTTATTTACAAATGGATATAAAAATAATTATAGTAGTTATTTATAGTAAGTTTCTGAACCTTGACGAAAACGTCAACTCGAATATATAGATAAAAATTGATTGATGATAAATATTTAAAGTAAAAAGATATAAACCTAAGTTAAATACCTATAACGGTATGTTATAACGGTAATAACTATTTATGATTTACCATTACACCTTATAAAAACTATACGGGAATGTGGAATTATGCGGGAACGCCGTGAAACTCAAAGCGTAACAAGACTATAAAATTTAGAGTAACTTTAAGAAAGACTACTTTTGATACGAGATAATTAACTAGTTAGTGCCCTGTTTATTAAAAAGCCTTGTTACGTTGACCGTTAACTTGTTTTAGCGTTTTAAACGTATTCGGGTACTTTTTAAAAATAGTTTTTTTACGTATTATGCTATATAAACCAAGATTACCAAGTTTCGGAACCTTTTTTAGGGACCAACACGATTTAGATATAAGATCGAAACCATTTACGAAACTTAAAAACGTTTACAAACATAACATTAAACCCGTTTACGAAACCTAAAAACGGTCACAAATATAATATCTACGTTATTCGCTAAATTTAAGAACTCATACGACTATAACACCTAAACCATTCGTAACTATCATGAATGACTACAATACAACAATCCGAACCGCTTACGGAATGCGAACCAAAACCTATATACCGGATCATAAAATATACCCCCTTATACCTACATTGTCCCTTCTTTTTTACGTTTGCCTTATATACATGTTTATTTCGACCCTATATGTTTTAAATTCAATACTTAAGAGGTTTAAATTTATCTAGTCATTTGGCAAAAATAGCTATAATTAACACAAATAAAATTAATTAAAAACGACGAACTAACTGATAATCATAATTCGTTTACGTGTTATTGTAAATTTTATTTATACTCATAAGAGTTAGTATCTTTATTTTAATCGCTTTATTCATTCAATTTACCTTGAAGTTTCTGTTTATAAACCGAATTAACTTAAACTTCAAAATCAAAACGTAATTAAATCCAATTACAACACGAAATTACCAACTTATGCCACTTTGAAAATTATAGGTACATCTAGACTACCTACACTAAGTATACAATGACTTTACTAGTGATAAATTTGGTATATGTTAACTAATATATAGAAAACTTCTTTGTATATATGTCGTTCATAGTAATACTTTAAAATACTTAAACCTCAACCTATGATATAATAAAATCGAGGTATTAATAGGGGATTTTGACCCTTATTCGGTAAATAAGTATGTTATTCATATGATATTTAACTACTGTAACGACAAAATGAAATGAAGCGACTTATTCGATGATTTTAGAAAGAATTTTACGAATTAGACCGCAGATATTGCGTATAGTCGAAAGTACAATTTTAAAAATATTACGAAAATAATTACGAAGTAAATGTATTGATATAACCGGTAAAAAGAATAGCCGAATGATAAAAACCTTATTATTAACGTCTTAACTAATCAAAACATCGAAATGAATGAACGATGGAGTATTAAAAGTAAACTTTGTAAAATGATATTGATTTAAGAAGCGTTAGGAATGTTTATTTGAAATAATGGATGAGGAAAAAAAGAGAAGGAAGGTCTAGATACGTAATCTGAGTGGTAGGAGAAAGAAGGTTGGAATAAGGAATCTGGGTCACGACTTTAAAAGAAGGAAGGTCTGAATACGTAGTACAGACCGCGACTATAATAGAAGGTTTGGATATATAATCCGGGCCGTAGGAGAAAGAAAGTCTGGATACGTAGTCTAGAACGCGACCTAAAAAGAAGGAAGGTTTTCATACGTAATTCGGGCTGTAACGGAAGAAGGTGCCTTAAAAGAAAAACGATCTGGATACGTAATCCAGGCCGCGACTTTAAGAGAAAAACAATCTGGATACGTAATCTGGGCCGCGACCTTAAGAGGAGGAACGTTTGGATACGCAATCCAGGCCGCAACCTTAAGAGAAGGAAGGGCTGGATACGCAATTTGGGCTGCGACTTTAAAAAGAGGAAGGTCTAAATATACAATTCAAGCCGCAACCTTAAGAGGAGGAAGGTCTGGATATGCAATTCAAGACGCAACATTAAGAGAATGAATGTCCAGATACTTTATCTAGGCCGCAACCTTGGAACGAAAAAGGCCTATAAGTAGAATTGGAAACTGAACCTTAATACAAAGGCGAGCCGAGCTGCCTTGGTTATCCGTCCTTTAACTTTAGGATAGACTGGGCTATAGTACTTCGAAACGCGACATGGAAAACCAAACGGGCTAAAGAATAACGAGCGTTATGAATATTACGTTTTATACGCCCCTTACGGTTACAACAAACGACTTAGAGACGCTTTTATTATTATAAAGCGGTTTAAAGGCCGTATTAAAGCCGTTTTGACGAAAACAAACCGCCTAAAAAAGTATAGTAACACCATACCTACCTATACTAAAGGCTAAACAATACTTGTTAGCACCGATTTTGCTTACGATAAACATTTGGAATTATGTATTTAAAATATAAGCGATCTTTTTAATAGTTGTCACAACTAACAACGTTACAAAGAAGGTTACGTAACCTAATCCACAACATTATTGATTTACTAAGTAAAGAAAAAAAAAGTTCTGCTTAAAACTATGGTATATACCACTGTTATTACCAACTAGAAACGAACTTGTACTTTTATAGTATATAATACTGTCATTAATAATTAGGAAAGAACCGTATCACAGCTATACTGTTACTACTGGGTTATAGATACAAAGCGTATAAAGAGATAAGAAATGATTGCCTGTGTAGATATTGTTATATATTATTCTAGTTAGTATATTCAGGTGATAGTATATCACGTTATAAGATGTAGTCCTGCAGTATATACGATGACGTGGCTCAGTATAGGCTACACTCTTACAGAGTGTATGATAACGTGACACGGTACAGATTGCACTTTCAGAGTGCATCATGCGTGGCGCGGTCTGAAATGAGAGTTCCAGAGTGGTACGCTCTGTGTGAGAGCTTATAAGCTCTCACCTAAGGCGTGCACTCTCTATATACTTCTTCCGAGAATTATCTATCTTTTACTACAAATACCAATCTAACGATTACTCTTCTACTCTTTTACTTTGTTATGGTCCGATCTACGATGGTAAGACAAGTAGGTGCTAAATGAGATTTACTATTAAGGTACGGAAGAAGAATAGAAGAGGCTACTGTGGCTCAACGTGTAGGGCCTTTGGGTAGAGCCAATGCCCAGCCCGATACGTACCATTATACGTGCCGTACACGAACCGTGCTTTGTTCGTACACGGGCCATATCCAGCCTGTACCCGGTCTACGCCCGAGCCGCTCCCAAGCTTATCCTATTACGTGTATAGTCACGTAATCTATAGGCTTAATAGCCAACGGCTTAAATCTATAACATACCTCCTCCTCCCCAGTTGTAACAAAGGTTACGACGCCATTTTAAATATACGCCGGACGCGGGCTGTACCCGCTTAGTACGCGGGTCGAGCGTAAACCGGTAATATTACGCCTAACATATCGTATAACCTTTCGACCGGTTAACCTTATATAGTCGGCGTCGTATAACGCCTCCGCTAACGCGCCGTATAAAGCTTCCTTTTTACCGCCGGCGCCGTATAACGTATCCGCTAACACGCCGTATAAGGTCTTCTTTTTATCTCTGGCGCCGTATAATGCACCCGTTAACGCGCCATGTAAGGCATTTTTCTTATTACTGGCGCCCTATAACGTACTCGTTAACATATCGTAACGTGTCGTATAAAGTATATTTTTTTACCGTCAATGTTATATAACGCGTTCGTTAACGTATCGTATAAAGTTATGTTTTTATTTTTAATATCGAGTAACGCATCTCGTATAACATTGTAATGATCACACTAAATACATGTGAGTAAATAGAAGGTATCAGTGGGTTTATTTTAGCAGTAAGGTAGCAGAGGTAACAAAGGTGCAATATCAAGAAGATGTTTGTTCGTGCTATAGAATGATCACTAGCCGTTAGGCTATTCAAGTGTGTAGACTGAATACTTAGATTGACAACTGAAGAGCTATGAAGGAAATACTATCTGTGTGGTGATGACCGTATCCTTATATATCCGTGCCTTTATACCGTCTTCAGTACTGGACAACTGAAGTCGATATTGCTTCCTTCAATCCAATGTTGTCGACTGGACCACGAGAGGTCCTGTCGGTCCAAACCCTAACACTGGGTGCTTACATAAGAGAGATCTCTGGCTTGATGTGTTGGACATCAGGTTTCTGATAGCGCAGCGGACCGCTGGCCTATTCCATAACCTGCAGTTGGTCCTCGAGTTATAACAAATATGTAACCTTTGCCGAATCCGATTCGTTAATCCTTATAAATACAATCGTCTTTACGTAACCTTTAAAGCTTTTTCTTTTTCTGTTTTATATTATTACCTCCGCTTTTACTAATTACCCTATTATAATTTTTTTTGCTTTTTTTATATGAATTAACTAGTTATTTTAACTTATGTATCTTTATCTTTATTCCTCATTTATCACTATAACCGACTAATTTAACGGTTTTAATTTAAATTACGTCATTGTTTACGTCCTCGAAAAAAGCGACAAGTTTTTACATAAGGTATATTACTTTATAATATATCAATTCATTATTATTAATTACCTATTATATTCTTTTACTATTATAAAAGGCTTTTTCATTTCTAGTAAAAATAAGTATAAAAAATACTTTTTCCGTTATAAGTTAAAGACATTTATATATTGTATATTAACCGATTTTTAAATTTTAAAGTTTTTTTGTTTTATGTTTAAGTTTATTATGTATAAAGGAATTACATATATCAAAAAATCTATAATAAAGTAAATTTACAACAAAACCTTATAAAAAGTCAACCGTTCATTAACTTTCTTTCGTAATATATTTGAAAGATCAGTTCATTTACATCTTTACTTGGTTTATGTATCTTTTCGCGTTAATTAATTGTTACGGTAATGTATAAAAATTATATTTTATCCCTTACACGTCAACATCAGGGAAATATTTCGGGTTTTCGACCCGTTTTTACCCCCGCCTTTCCCGAATTAGTTCATCAATTTACCTGACTTTGTAATATCGTTTAAACGTAAGGAATTCTTATTATATCGGTCGTACAAACCGTTACTCCTTTAACTATACGAATATATCGCCTTTTTCTTTTAAATCCATATTTACCCCGAACCTTTTAGTTGCATTTTACTATATCTTTTATCTATAAAGATAGGCCGCCTTCGATCAACCGAGTTTTAAAGTATAAAGTTTTCACTTTAACCCCCTTTAATTACCGTCAAATACCTTTTCGTAATTGAAACTTAAGAGGTTAAAATAATATCGCCACCTAGTTCATATCTTTTATAAATAATATAAGTTACGGCTTAGGAAATGTTACGAATAACGTTTAAAGTTTAACTATATAATCTCCGATTTTGTTTGTATTTTATTTACAAACCTTTTATAAAAACGAATTAATCGGACCGACCATAAGCCGGCGTAAGATCGTACCCGGATCAATCGAATTATCAGAACTTAAACTAATGTATTATAGTTTTTAATAACCCGCTTCAAAAGTTATTTCCTCCGCTCCGCCCCTCGCGTACGGCCTGCCTTTTACCAACCCCTTTCCTCGGCGCCTACCGGTTTTCATTATGCCTATCACCATCCCTCTCCCTTATTATCGCTTAACGTTCGAAGCTAAGTATAATAAGGCTACTAACGTTAATAACGCCAGTATTCGTCGAATCCAAATAAAAATAGTAATAATAAATATGTATACCTTCGTTAAAATGTAATAAAGGCCACTTTACGATCGGATATTAATGAAATAGTAAGGTAATATTTACTCCACCCTACTTAATGTATTATAACCTTCTTCAATAATAAATTCTCCTCTTCATTTATTAGTAAAGTGTGGTTTTAGGGTTGTAAACGATTTGATTCGCATTTATCGCTTGGTATAAACTTAACTTCGTTGTTGAAATACCGGGTTATCGTAAACCCGAATATCTCCTTATTCCGCTTCAAATCTATCAAAGCTTATAGTATGCTAACAATTCTCCAAGAATTCTTATCACGCCTTATTATAACTCTTTTACTTAATTAATATATAACGAACCCCGCCCTTTCCCATTTTTACCGCAAAGATATTCTATATTTTAAATTTCTCGTATTTACCTCCCTTTACATAGTTCGTTACTAAAATTTGTCCGGTGCGAATATTGAATGAGATTTACAAAGGAAAGGGGTTCGAAGCCATACTTTCAACTAAATTTATATAAAATACCAGATATTTACTAAAAATATCTAATATGACATTTAACGGGTTCGAAATACCGACCACCCGGTACTAATTATAAAGCTAATTCAGCTTTTTGCTTAGGTGGTTAATATTAATATTACGAAAGCTCAGCCAAATCTAGTCCCCTACTTTATATCATTTCTCCAAACGTCGCTTACGATTCGCCGCCATTTCCATTTGCTATTACATATAAGCTATTACCGCTTAGGCTAATTTCGTCTTTTCGTGTAAATAAGTGAAAAATATAATAATTCGCTTAATTGAACTGGATAACAACTTTATATCCCAATTTACCCTCGAGATTAATAATATTTTATACTTATTTACTAAACAGTTCGCATTAAATCTGGTAACTTCCAGTCAATTAATATAAATGAACAAATATTTTAATATAAATCCTAGTAGTATTACAAAAGGGCGATGATGATACGTAAGTATTTTTAAATCTTTTAATTTACCCGTTTAATACCGTTATTCATTTATAAATAGTACGCCGTAAACAAAAGTTATTCGTCTTTCATTAGGGAATAAAATGTCGTTTAAAATACGTTTACCGAATTCGAACCGCAGTTATCAATAATAAAAGCTCAAAACCTATAGAATATTTACTATATATCCCGAAAAAGTTTCGCGTACGTATCCGTAATTATAAACTATATAACATTTAATTGAATAAACTTAAAAAAGAGATTTGTAATAACTAGTAAATATTGAAGGCCGCTATGGGTAATTAACAGGTCGATTATAAAGTCGACTAAAATATATGTTTCATACTGGTCGAAAATAGGAGAATGTCAAAATAAGCTTTATTATAAAGTACGACGAGGTTTCGTCGCGTTACATTACGTATATATTCGATATAAAGGTCGATTATCTACAACTATCCCCTTTTAATAGTAATTTCGTTAAAAAACGCGAACCAAAATATTTTTACCTGGATAACCTATGATACGTTAGTCGTAAGTTTATTATAATAACCTCGTTATTAATAGTTTTTAGATCGGTAATTACAAGCGATCACGGTAACGTAATACTCTCCGTAGGTTAATTCCGTAATTTTTAATTTATACTAATCATTTTAATATAGGTAAAAAAACGTTTAACACCTTCAAAAACGCTAAAAGGCGAACCTTATATAACGAATCGTTCGTCATTTTTTAATTTTATAATTTCTTTAACGAACCCGGGTTGAAAATAAGGAAACTACTCAGCGTTAACGACGTCGGTAGTCCTAACATAAGCTGGGCCCGCGGCGATATCGTTGGTGCCGCCGTACTAAAATCCCTTAACGTTATCCTCGATAACGACCCAAGCGCGGGCTGGGCCTAAAATGGTACCGTTTTCAGCGGCTTTTCGAAAGCCCCCAACCCTCCCTTAAAATACATATCGTCACAAGTTCATAGCTAGGACTTTTTTTAGTCAAACTCCTTTACCTAACCGACTGTAATTTATATTCGTTTCATATATAGGTTAAGTAATATCACGGTTAATATAATGATAAAAATAGGTTAAAAAACCTGTACGCGACGTTCCTTTATCTTGGGTTTATCTTATAGCTTACAGGTTAATGTATTCGGACAGACTCCTTAAGTTACAAGCCTATATTTTGAGTAGTATTAAAAAAGGGGGAAAACCTCGGTCTATTTAGCCCAACGTTTCGAAATCAATTGTAGTAGAAAAAAACACTTTAATCTTTTATAATCCTTTGAAATCGTAGCCTGTATACAGATATTACGTAACTTAAAAAACTACGCTTTTAAATAGGATATGACCGCAAGGAATTATTTGTTGTAAATAATATAATTACATTTTATATCCGTTAATCGTACAAAATGATAAGCTATTAGTTTTAAGATACTATTCTCGTCCCATTACGATCAATACCCTTTTAACGCCGTTTTCGAATAATTTGTTTCTACTACTATTGGCCGATTGAAATCCCAATATACCAAAATTAGGGCTATAATAAAGGTATAATTTAAAGTTTAAAATACCTATTTCGCACGCTTCGTTTAAGCCTAACTAATACCGTATTTCGTTAAGCAGACGAGATAATTCGCTAATTTTAAAAAATTACCAATAAAATTATAATAAAAGTTAGCAAAACTTAAAAAACTTTGAAACTTCCAGACCGTATGTAATAACACCTACTCGCGAATTACCCGGACTTTTTCAGGGTCGACCTGAATATCTATTTCCACCGTTATAATAAAACACAGGTATTTTACCTTTTTAAGTATAAAGCTACACTTCTTTGAATTTGAACTTGGTCTTATATTACGAAAACGTTTTAAAAACACGCGAACTTTCGGTATATGGTTTTGCTTAATACCTAAAAAAAAGACTAAAAGGTTGTCTAAGTACTTCATAACGAAATTATTGAGAATATTTACTTTTATTTAATTAATATATTACTAAAACGTCGTTAACGTTTCCGCCAGCCTAAAGAGGTAACCAGTTATTGAAATGAACCGAATTATATACGAAACGCCGTTAAATCCTTTTACCCAGGTATTACTCGAATATGGTAAAATACTATTTAAATATTTAACTTTATAAGTTATATCGATTTCGAAAACGCACATAAGGTCTTTTTAATTAATGGTAAGGGAAAACGGTTTTACTTCATAATTTCATTTAATACCCGATAATCGATATAGAACTATTATTCTCATTTCGGCTTACGAATTGAAAATACCGGCGTCGCCACCAATAAAAAGCTTACCTAAACTTAACTCTTATTTACCAACTCCGTAACTTATCGTCGAAGTTTAAAATTTTAGTCTCGCAATATCGAATATAACGATCCCTAAAGTCTTTTTAATGAAAATCCGATTTCTTTGCGTTTAATATAAATATAATAATCGAGTTTCTCCTTGTATGGCAATAAGGTAGTAATTTTATCCTTATCGAATCAGTCGCGAAATACCATTAGTTTTGGTAAAGAATGCGATTAATACTTTTCCTCTTTAACCATAGTCGTCACCGTTACATGTAAAATCCACATTATTTCGCTAAAGCTTATAATATAAACTATTCGGAACGGGTCTTTTATATGTTATACCTTTCGGTATAAACTTTACGTTAACCCAAGAAAAACAGAACTCATTACGATTTATATATCTCCGATCTTAAGGCGTATTGACATTACGTCGATAATCAAACCTCTTTAACCTTGAATTACCAAACGCCTACCGTTCTCGTTCAAAGTCACTTATTAATATCGCATCTAAAGTATTCCAAAAATTATATCCCGCGTTATTCCGGTAATAATATATGTTAATATGGGGCTCAACTATTTATGAATATTTATACAAAACTTAGTGATTTATGTAATACATTTATTTTACCATAACCTTGATATTGTTTTAAAATTTCGGAATATAATAGCCGAATTTACTTCAACTTTAACCGTTATACTAAAGATTTGTTTATGATATAATAATACTTATAGTTTAAATCGACTTGAATATTTAAAAAGAAGGTATTATTAAAAAGTATAAAAATAAAAAATAATTCCTTGTTTATACATATTTTAATTAAATTAAACTCCTTTTTATTCGATTTCATCATTACGTCGTTCAGGTTATAAACCTTTTAAACGAAATTATATCCAAAAGTTAAGCTTCCCTCGTCGTTGTTAATGGAAAACCTTTTTTTACTTTTTTAACTTAGGCTATATATACTCATGTAAAAGGTAATACCGGGCGGAGGTCGTAGTTACGTTAAAAATAGTTTAGTAAACTTTAACGTACGTAACTCCCCGAAGTAAATTTAGTTCAACGTTTTTTTGTTATTATTTACGTCGTTTTATGTTTTTAATTTTAAATACGTATCGAACGGGTTTATTAAAATAATTAACCACGGTATCGAAAGGATTAGCCGCAATTATTACGACCCCTTACTAAAGTAGTTTAAAAGGCGTGAATTTCCATTATAACTGTATTGTTATTTGGCCATTAACCTTAAATGAGTTCCGATAATTAACAACCAAAACGCTACTTTAAATATAAGGACTTTAACTTGTCGGCGAGTTCGCGGTATTTCTTTAAAGCTACGATATAATTCACCCGGCTAATACTTACTATAATAGATTTATTTCGAATACATAACGATACGCGAAAGCGTAAGTAATTATACTTGACGGACGAAATCTAATTTAAACCACTTATTTAAGCTAAAAGTGTTTCGAATTAATAGCAAATTGTACTTATAGGTTTTTATTATTTATAACTAAGTTTTCGAGTTCGATTAATATTTTATCCATATAGTGTGAATCATCGAAAGCCGTTTCGATATAATCGAAAAACTTCCTTGTATTATACCTACCTTCATGTCCTCTTGCTTCGAAATAGGCTGTAACCGTTTACTTTACCGCTGCTATATAATATCTTTATACGTAAAGAAACGTATAGTGATCTTTTCCGATTTATATTTTATTCGCTTTTATTATAAATTCGATTATTCAACGCATTGTCATTTAACTCAAATTAGATTTGTTGAATTACGATTAATTATGTCATTTTCGTCCGCTTTAAACCAGTGAAAACTTAACGCGAGTCACGGTTTATTCGTTTTCTAGTTATTAAATCTTCGTTACAACCTGAACGAAGTCCAACGTAAGGTCAATGGTTAAAATCGATTAACCCGGTTGTTACAACTATTGAATAGCCGATGCGATATAGCCTACGGCGTTTTAAAAACGAAAAATATTAGCTTAAGTTGGCATTAAAGGGATCGAAAGAATATTTATAAAGGTGGAAAACTAGGTATTCACTAACAGCATATTTTCCCCGATAACGTTAAAGTATAACGTCGAATCATTGACGTTTATTATCGATTCATCTATTATAAATAATATTTTTTTCGAAAAAATAAAAAAAATAAAAACTTTAATAGTATATTATAATCCGACCTATGATAGGAAACTAAGGAAGTATTAAATGGGATTTACTATTAAGCTGCCGAGGAAGATTAGAAAAGGCTATTGTAACCTAACATACAAGGCTTTTAGACAAGGTTAATACCCAGCTCGTCACGTGTCCTTACACGTACCGTGTATGGACTATACCCTATCCGTATACGGGCTGTATCCAGCCTATACCCGGTCCGCGCCCGGGCCAAGCCTAGGCCCATCCCGTTACGTGCAAAGTCACGTAACCCATAGGCTTAATGGCGGATGGCTTGAGTCCATGACATACTTCACGTGAAATAGGCAGAGACTTTATCGACAGTTATACAAAATTAAAAAATCGACGAGTTGAATTAAACAAAAGACAAAAGCAACCCTGATAACACCATAACTAAAGTTATATATATCAATACCTTAAAAAGGTTTGTAAACTCTAATAAGTTAAATATTTGTATTAATAGATATAAAGACCAGCTTATATATAATATGAACGAAGAGAAATACCGTGACAAATAAGAAGACTTATAAGGGAATTTAAATCAAGAAAACTTATAAAAAAATCACTGATAAAGGTTTTAGGTTTAAATACGTACATGTTTTTGATATTGATAGCTAAAACCATACATGTGGAAATAGAAAAATGCATACAAAGATTTATAGATTGGATGCCGGTAATTAGAAACGGAAAGTTAAACCCAATAGATACGATAACCAAAGGCGTTTCGAATAGCGTATTGAAAACTTTAGTGTTTATATACACTTTTGTCGTTAACGTTAGTAAAATAGTGGTACGATGTAACCCTCAATAAATAACGTTTCTTTATGTTTGTTACTTATTTTTGCTTTGTATTTTACGCCTTAAGTTTATTATCAAGCGCATACGTCGCATATCTTACTTTCAAATACATTATTCGCCGATTTCATAACACACTTTTACTTTTAACATTTACCATACGTCATTTTCATTACTAATTTTCAAAAAATAGAATTTTATTTTATATCTATCTATACATAAACCAGTTTATACTGATAAAAATATAAAAAAACGGTAGCTCAAAATTGCTAAACGAAAAGTAAATATGGGAACAGATAATCTTGTTATTGTTGTCATCATCACTTTTATTGTCGCCGTCATTGTAGTTATCACCGCCATCGTCGGCGTCGTTACCCTGAATAAAGCTTAGCGTCCCCCGATCCTTAGGCTATATACTCTTAGACAGAGAGTAATAGGCGGGTTCGCCTTCTTCACGATGCCGTACAAAGTCGTTTTCGAATTTCCCTGCGTAAAATGAGCGTAGGCCCGCACTCCAAACAGTAATAACGGTCGTTATTTCCGCTAGCCTCTCATTAACACACGGTGAAAAATTATCTTAAACTCTATATTATATATAAAGGAAATGGATATCAAATAGAAGAGTTTCGTATTACTTATTCTAAAAGTAAGTAACTTACCGTAAATACGGCGGACGTATGGGCAAAGTTCCACGAACGGCCCTAATATTATTGGCACGGGGGCGTATACGTTACCGCTCCGTTTGTAATGATAGTACCAAGCCGAAGTATTACCGTTTAAATAATATTCGTTAAAGTATTTGCCAGTGGCGGCAAAAGAGATATATGGCACGTAGAGCGTGATTATAAGCGGGTGAGGGAAGTTTACTCTAATTCGTCTCTTTAGCGATTTACATGTTAAAACAGCCTCACGATGTATCTGGGCGAGATGCGTTTCGAGACGGCATACCCGCTAAACTATTTACGCCTCTTTTAAGTAACAATTAGTATATATTACAAGTCGAAGGTAAATATTATATTTTTGTTACAGTTTCATAATGCTATGTTTACAACGTTTAAACAACGTTACGAGTAAAAACGAGGTTTTAATTCGCGGCAAAAAGGCAATATCTTTAACCTTGACCTCTCGCTCCTATGACTACTACTATTACTTCCATAGTTTAGTAGGGGAGAGAAAATGAGAGGGGGAGGAAGGGGTAGCGACGACAGAGAAAAGAAAACGAAGTAAGGGTTTGTTGGAGTGGACGCAGGTAGTGGTTGTTATAACGCGTTGACGTTACTGCGTCAAACAGTGCCGTTTATTACGAAATTTATGCGGAATATTATATTGAATAATAAAGACTTGAGGAAAATGCAAAAAATGAATATAAATAATTAATCTTTTGGTAGAACTTTAGACGTTGCAACGTTATCGATTCGATTGATCGAAGTAATATTAGTATTTCGTTGTCAGATCGTATATATATTGTTTTAGGTTTGGCAGACTGCCAGCCGGTCTGCACTGTAATTTGTATAGCCAATCAGTTGGCCTGTGCCCTAGTCTGAAGTATGATATATTGTATTCGACTTACAAACAATGCAGTAAACTTATACAAAACAATACATATAGCTTTCAGTTTAGTATAGTCAACTTTACTATAGGTAAAGTTTACTTATTATATTGTATGTAGTACTATTCCAATACTAGCAGCTTTTTAGTTTGTACCCGTACGCAAGTATAGTTAACCAATCTTTTTAGGTAAGCGTTGAACTATAATCTCGTTAACAGGCAAAATCCCTATAAATTTCAATCGACCTTCGTATTAAAATGCATCAATGAATATTCAAATCAATCCTAATTGCCGTTAGTTTCTCTACGGCTTCAATGTCTGGCTTTATCGACTCCTACAAAAGTTTTGTTTGCTACAAGCCTTTGTAAACCTCCGCTTCAGCCATTGTGCTTAAACAAATCATTGTCATCAAATCCCTAACAATTTTTGATTTTTTAATATATCCTTAACTATCTCTATGTAACTTCAGCTTACCGGAAGGCCTATTAACATAACCCTCAATATATATAATCAGCTTGTTACTATCTATCAACTTCTCTAGAGCCTTCTTCGGCGACACTTTAGTTATAGTATTAGCAAGATTATTTTTGCCGTTAATCTATCGGAACTCACTAATCTCTTTTCTTTTGTAAGCTTTACGGAGTGCTATTACGTTTGTTATTAGTCGTTTTTCGCTAGTAGTTCCGAGCTTCGAAAGGCATTCGAATAGGCTTGTTGAGTCTATATAAATCTCCACCGAAATAGGAGGAATCTTTAATTGTTTCCCATAATATTATATCTATACTAAAACCCTTTCATTATACCTTAAATCTTTGAAGCTAACACGCTACACATAATCCTTTGACATTTAATAGAGGTTTGGTAAATTAGACTACTTATAATACTAAATTAGTCTTCCCGCACATTTTCGTTAACGAAGGTTATTTAAAAGCCGATTAATAAATGAAGGTCGGTATTTTTTGTAAAAAACCTATCCGTAAAGATTATTGACTTAACCCTCGACAAGTCGATTGAAACTATTTTAATCTCTTGGTCCAGATTTTATATTTACCACTCGAGTCCTTTATTTAATCGGTTAAATTTTTTATCCATTGATTTTTATGTTTGTACCATACTAAAAAGATCGTATAAAGCCTCCGGTTGACATAAGATAGTATTATAACTGCCACGAGCACGTTATTTAAAGTACTGTTGAGCCTTTGCTATGTTATTCTTATCGATTATAACCAAATTATTACCTCAATCCTTCTGGTTAACATTAGGTATACGGATTAACAATTCATTAAAGTTAAGTCAATTACCCTTCAACAACTTCGTAACCGACTTGCAATTCCAAAACTGAAAGTCCTTAATCGCTTGCTATTACGATACTGTAAAACTAGTCGTTCCGACAAAAAGGGTATCGTCAATCTATATATCCACCAGGAAGAAATTCCTTTTTTACATTATAAGTAAATACGGATCGTATATTAAAACTATTATACCTAACCATAATTTTAAGTGCAACTAATCAATCAGGAACTAATAAATAGTTACTTTATCTACAGCGTATGATAGCTTAATATATTTTATTATCGTACTTAAAGGGTAGAGAATACGTAATTTCTATAGCAACTCCAGTAGTACGATCCTCTACAAATTCTTTGTTAACTGCATATAAGTTTACGTTATATTACAGCTATTAATCGTAAACTTACCTCTCGTTTAAGTTAATAATACTATTTCTAAAACGACTACTAAGAGTTAGCTAATATTTTAAATATTAATCAACTACGTAATGATTTAGATTTTTCCTTCATAGCTGTATCTTAAAGCGATTAGTCGTGATTTTTCGTATAGCCGCCCAGTGGTTTTTCCCTTAACCCCGTAAATAATTCTCGATCTAAAAATCATAATATTTTGGTTTTAAGGGTTAAAATAAGCCTTCGGTACAAATTATATTACTCGTCGAATTGATAAACCTTTAATGTCGACTTCATCGTTTTCTTTAAAGAGTTTGCTAAAAGTTTGAATAATATTTTATACCCGGAGCTTTAATACCAAGTCTTTGTTATACTTCTTTTTTCTACTTATTCAAATAGTATTATAAATGCGGCCTAGTATATATTCCTTCTTTTTAACGTTCCTCATTTTCGGGGTTCGTCCGTGTCGGTAGCGTTTTATCGGCTAATTGATAACGAGTAAAGGAAGTTTGTATTGACTCGATCGCTTAATTTAAGATTTTTCATTGTTAATAACCCTAATAAAAAGTTTAACCCAGTTAATTAGAAAAGGTATCAAACCGTTAATTATTTTAATAATCACTTTAAAGTTTATAATACTTGAGATTTTATACGGGTTCTTTTATTTACGCGGCTTCTGTTATACAAGGACTTTACTCTGTAATGGTAAAGCAAGTACGTTCATTTTTATAGGGCTTCTCTTAGTGTTAAGGGTATCATTAATCTGGAGGCGTGCCGATACCCTTCGCAATTCCCCCAAAGCTTTACTATTAGCCGCAAAACACTTTTAAGTACTTACTAAAGGCAGATATTGACTTGTTAGGTTTGGGTACTCTTCAAAGACCAGAAGCGTTAGCATTAGGTTGTTAGGGCCCACAGTATCGTTTAAACCCTTTACCGCTATCTAAAGGCGTGACTTCGGATTCGTAAAGCTTTTAATTTCCAACATAAAGATGTTATAAGCTCAGCGAAGTAGGGATTATACCATTTTAACCTTTCAAATACTCTAGTGGGCCCTTATAAGCACCTTTTTATACTAAATACCCAGTATTTTCACATCTTCCTCAAAATCCTCCACCGCCAAGTTAATGAAGGCATCGTAAACGACGACATCAAGTGGGCTCAGGTACGTGTTAATCTATGACATTTTTAATATTTCCTACGTATAATTTGCAAAAATAAACTTTAAAATCTTAGCTTCATAAGAAAGAATTACGGATTCGACGACGTAGAAAACAGGTTTATCATATAAATGAAACATTTTGATAAAAACTTCGTAATAAAAGTACTTATCATCTTTTAATGTAAACTTGTATCTCGAGGGGGCTTAAACATAGGTTTAATAGTAGTAATAAAGCTTTTCAATAGCTTTTAAGGTATCGTATTCCACATTTTTATACTCTGTAGACTTTAAGACTTTGTATAGCCTGTTAAAGGATAAGTAATTAAAGCGCCGTTGTAATTAACGTACCTTCAGCTTCATTAGTATGAACACCAATATTTCAAACCCTTAAAGATAAAACCATAAGTGCCCCTATTTAAAGGAAATGGGAAATCTGTAGCAATTTTTAACTAGCTCGTTTACGTTAACATCGATGTTAACGCCGAGGTTCTTTATATCCTTCAAGTAAAAAAGAAAATAGGTAAGTGACTTACGGATATGAAACGTAATTTCTTTTATAATAGTTTAAATTACCGGTTGTTTTTACAACGATATTATTCGCTTCAACTGAATCTAACTTTAACTTTACCAATATCGTGACGATTAATCTTAATGGCTATAGTAGTTTCCCTCTATAATATCACGTATAACGAATAGCCTTTTATTAAGTACTTTATTGCCCTTATATTTAGCATAATACCTTAAAATATATAATGCGTGTTGCGATCGCAAAGTTTAAAGTTGTGTAAAAAGGAAAAGACTTGGTTAAGGTAAAGGTAAGAGTTTTTACCACCTAAGCGATACAAAAAGATGTGGTTGGCTAATTATTCAGTCGTATTAAAAGTAGTATCTTTATGTCACTTAATTTATTTAGGGGAATCATCGCCGTTAATTAGCTTATCACCCTTAAAGTTTGCAATTTAATGCAAATAATTTTATTTAAAAGTGGTAGGGTACTGGATGTAATACATGACCTTTCTATTATTTCGATTGACAGGGGTGTACCAAGTTAACTAATAGCTAGATTTGCTACAAATATAATTTCTTTGCTACTATTACAGCGATAGTACTCACGGTTGACAGTTCCGCTTAATTCTTGGCCCTAATAACTCTAATGTAGTTACTGCTTCCAATATATAGTTGATAGGCCAAAACTTAGGAATTAAGGGCGCCCGTAGCCATATTTATGGTTGACGTAATTAATTACTGTAAAGTCTTTTTCACTTACGTTAAGAAAGTTTTCGGTTTAAGAGTACATACTAAGCGAGTTTGATATATGCGTTATTACGGTAGCAAGCGAAAAACGCAACTGGCAAAAAAAGCCTTCGTAGGTGGTATTAAAGCGTTATAAGGCGTATTCAAACTTGCTAACACTCGTAACTGCTGTCTGTACCTATTTACGAAGTGTGGTTTCGCTAGCGTAGGCCTTTCCCATTACTTTCTACATAATATCAACTTGTTAATTATCTGGTTAAGCACGTCTATTAGTATTTCCTCCTATTTTTTCTTCACTATCATCTTCGCTTACCTCGAAATAACCGTTTATACCATCATAAATCTCTAGAAACGTAGTTACTTGGTTTAGGAAGGTTAGATAATGATTTTTAGCGTGCCTTATAAGAATTTAGAGAAATAATAAGTCATAATCAACTAGTGGAACCTTTTTTTACTTGTAAATGTTTTAAAAAAAACATTATATTCATATTAAATAGGTTATAAAACTTTTCGTTATACTTTTTTATATTGTTTCAGATTTTGGCGAAATTCGTAAGGAGATTATAGTTAATATTAACCATATTAATAGGTTTTGAGAGTAGGTCGCAAGAATTATCCCAGTTTTTATTAGTGGTGTTGCCTAACAGTTTAAGTCTCAAAGTTTTCAAGGTAAGATATTAAGGGTCATTGCTAATTGCCTGGCCCAAAGGGTAAAGTCCTGTATTAAGACCTGCAGTGAGCTTTCATGTATAGATAAACCTATTATAAAAAGGCTTTTAAGGGACTTGACGATTTTGATTAAAATGTTAAGGGCTAAGAGGGACCTAAATGTTCTGATGAACTTATTGATTTTACTTAATTTACTGGTGTAGAGTGCCGACATTAATTCCGCTAGCCACGTAGACGGTCGTTATTTCATGTACCTTACCACCGCTAACAGCGTACTTCGCGTTATTATGTGGAGGTGTTAAACTACCATGCAGATTAATAGATTCCTTGTTGCTAGTGCGTAAAGAGGCTTGACTTAACTGGAGGTAAATGGGAGGTCCCCTGAAACGTATATAAGGGTGTTAAAGTTCTTTAACGCTTTTGCGTTTTCCTTGGGAGTCTTAAAGATTAGGATTTTAAGGCGGGTATTTTCGTTAAACCAATTTTAAAAAGGTTTTAACCAATCTTAATGGAGTCTTTTTAAGGATGTAAATACTACGGCGGATAAACTCCTTTTTCAGCTTGGCTTTTACCATACGCTGAATTATCTTCTACATATTAGGCATCTAGTGGTTAAAGAACTTACAAAAGTCTTAAAAAACGTGGGTGCTATAGCCGTAATCTTCGCCGAGGTCCGCGTCGAAAATGTATTAGCCAACGTAATTAGTTAGGTAAGCTTTACTTAAAGTTTTATTAATATTCTTAATCCAGAGTTATTCGTCGTAGTGGTTGACGAGACCTATTCCGAGGTTCTTAATTACTTTTTTCTAGGCGGGGTCAGTAATAACCTGAAAATTAGTACCTACGGTAGCTATCTTAACATTTTAACTTTTGTAGAGCGTATAGAGTGAGGGAATCAGTGATCTTTGAGCGTAAAAACTTGGTGTTCTAGCATAAAATCACGTGGAAACTTGGCAATTTGCCATTAGGTCGCGTGATGTGGCTTTCTTGGCGCAACTTGGCGATTCTTGGTGTTTTAGATCAAAGAAACGGACTTAACGATTAAATTAACGTAGGAAAAATAAAAAGAGTAGAGTAGGGGCAAAGGTTTGGTGTAAAGGGTAAGGTCGAAGGTCGTTTATTGTTGTTATTGGTAAAGGGCGAAGGTTGGTTATTGTTTAAGCCGTAGGACTTAGTCGTTTTTCTTGCAGTAATAGTACCCTTAATAGTACTAACTTAGTTGTTTGCCAACTTGCTGAACTTTGAGACTTCTGATAGTCAATCTTAATGTTTTTTAAAAATGATGTGTAAATATGTCTTGGTGTTTTTAATAGCGATACCGTCGCTACCTTTAAACTGCTGTGAAAACTGGCGCAGCTTAAAAGTCTTTTCTACTTACTGCCGTAAAAACCTATGCAGAAGTAAGGGCTTTTCGCAAGAATCTTTCCTCTAACTTGGTCTTTCACAAAGCGTAACCAGAAAGTAACTTCTTCTACTTAGTCAATCTGTGCTTAACTCAATAAGAATTGATCAGTGTTGGTATAGCTTTAGATGTTAAAAAGTTGTCGATTCGATTGGTCGAAGTAACAGTAGTATTGCGTGGTCAGATCGTGGATATATTGTTGTAGGTTTGGCAGACCGCCAGCCGGTCTGCACTGTAATTTGTGTGTTCAATTGCTTGGCCCGTGCCCTAGTGTGAAGTGTGGCATATTGTACTCAACTTACACCCAATACAGTAAGTTCAGACGAAATAATACACTTAACTTGTAGTTCAATATATTCAACTTTACTATAAGTAAAGTTGACCTACTGAATTGGATGTAGTACTATTCCAACATGATCAAATAATTGATTAAGTGCGAAAATTCTATACAGCTAATTGGGAGTTTACTTAGTAAATGGTAACGCATCGTTGAAAGAAAGAAAAGGTTTTGCCTAAACTAATAACTATATGATACTTTGTATTGATTTTACAATACCTAATATTGAAAATCACGCATGTATAAGGTTCGCGAACTTTCAAAAATAATTACAACCTATATTACTATCACTAACGAATAACCGATTAAAATGTGAAACTAACTACATTGTTATTATTAAATTATAAATCACCATCGAATAACCAATGAAACATTTCGACGAATTACAATACAATTACCGAGTTATACATACGGGGTTGAACAAAAATAAAAATTACCAGTATAGATATTACTAGATATAGCTATAATTAGAAAGCGTGGGGGACCATGTTAACGGAGTGCATAATGGAGTGTCACGCCCCAGGAAGCATGTTAGCGAAGTGCATAGTCAAGTGTCACGCCCCAGATGAAAGTGTTGGAATAGTATTGCGTTCAGTGCAGTATGTCAACTTTACTTACAGTAAAGTTGACCGTACTGCAAGTGTATTGCTTTGTGTGTGGACTTACCGCATTGGGTGTAAGTCGAGTGCAGCACACTGCTCTTCACTCTAGGGCACGGGCCAAGCAGTTGGCCATACAAATTACAGTACAGACCGGCTAGCGGTCTGCCAAACCTAGAACAATACATCCACCACTTGACCACGCAATACTATTGTTACTTCGACCAATCGAAGCGACAACGTTGCAACGTCTAAAGACTTGCCAACAGAAAGCTTATAAGCTCTCATCTGAAGCGAACACTCTCTAGATACTTTTTCTCTCTCTTTCGTAAAATTCATTTACTACCATGGTTGGAAATAATATACTTTCTTCTTCATACGTTGACGTAAAGACTTAACCGACAGTTTTTGATATTCAGTGAAAGTAATACAGTAATAATTTCCCTTCATTCATTACTCTTCACGTAGTTTAAACTTTTGTTGATCAGTTTCAGACGGTTTTCAGTTATTTATCCATACATTTCCCCCGTGAATATGTGTATATGAATTATATTATTCATCTAAATATTTGCGATATAGAATTTTCGTTTATCAGGGAGATTTTTTTCAAAGATTTTTTCGGCTAATTTTAAAACTTCTTAGCGATGTATACAAAATTGGGTAATAAAGATTCATCTTCTGAATCGCTGTTAAGTTTATCTGTTGAGCTTATTAAAAAAACGCCGTTTGATTAATATAAGCATCTATGAACTATATTCCCCAAAATCTTTTCCTTCGGTAGATACGGATTGATCAAACAAATTATATCTTGCTGTTGGAATAGCAGTCAAATGCAGTACAGTCAAGTCAACTTTACTTGCAGTAAAGTTGATTGTACGTACTGCAAATTGAGTGCAGTTTGTGGGACTGCACTGCAAGTGCAGTGCAGTAGGTGCCCACGTTAAAGTGGCGCACAGGCTAAAGCCTTTGGCCATACAAATCAGTGTGCAGACTGGCTAGCGGTCTACCAAACTTAGAACTTACACACATCAATCAACAATATCAACGCAGCACCAGTTACTTCGACCACAGTGATTCGAATCGACTACGTTGCAACGATGAAGACCTACCAACACTTTCTTTTTTATCTTGTTTATTTGTAATCCAACAAACTGTTAATGAGTATTAGTAAAACTTTAGGAGCTATTATTATCATTTGATGTTTATAGTCAACGTAATAATTGGTATAGTACATGAAAAGTAGTCAATAAATTGTTAGTTTCAAGCTGTAGGAATCGCTACATAATTCCCAGCTGTTTATATATATGAGTAAACTTAGCTTCCCATGCTGGGTCGCATCGTGACTGGCCGCAAAGCCTAATTCAAAGTATTTTACACGGTACTCCAAGATCTTGATTTGAACGATAGCTTAGTATAATAGTGTTTTTTTTAATGTATGGCGGGTCCCACAGCTCTGCGGGCCTCTGCCTTTCAAGCACAGAAGATTTGCGACACAAATCGCAACCTCTGTGCCTATGGTGGAGGCCTGTAGGCAGGGCTGCTCTTGTGGAGCCGTTTCTGTTGAATTAATCTTGCTTAATGTATGCAGAACCGCTTGTGTCACGATTTTTCAGGCTAGCATCTACAGATTATTATATGTTGCATCAACTCTTCATAGTACTTGACGTTAGGAAACATGAATAAATAAATACTGGGCTTCAATGTATAACGAGACAACCTATTTATGACTTTTTTAAGTCAAACCAACGAAAATTCAATTGGTTAAGGTAATGAAGAGAACAATTGAGTTTATTAAATTATATTCATGGTGTGATTAAACAACAAAATCGTTGGTAGAGCTTTAGACGTTGAATTGTTTGCGATTGGATTGGTCGAAATTATAGTAGTATTGCGTGATCAAGTAGTGGATGTATTGTTCTAGGTTTGGCAGACCGCTAGCCGGTTTGCACAATAATTTGAATGGTCAATTGCTTGGCCTGTAACCTAGTATGAGGTAGGCGCATATTGTACTTAGTTTACAGCCAATACAGTAGGCTCACACAAAACAATACACTTAATAAACTTGATAATCGACGTAATAACACTTCGTAAAGTCTACAAAAGGGGGGAAATTAAGGAGTTCCAGTAAATTGACGGGGAAAGCAATTTCATTAATATTATAACGAAAGCATCGTCAAATAATTCCCTTGAAAGGTTTATGAATAACGACAAGCTGACTATACGTGTCGAGGGTTACATTAATAAGCTGCCTGGTAAGACAAAATCATGTAACGGCGGCCAAGGATATACTATCGAAATGAAAGACTGCTAAGGGATTAACGATAGCAACTTATTTAACTAGCACAGATAAATTCAAGGTTAACATAGGCCTATAGTGAAAGAACTTTTTATAGGGGTTGATAAAGTCTAACCTCGAGGTTGTAGGGTAATTAACGGAACTTGAGGTCAATTTAGGAGTGAATAGATGCAATTTGATATGGAAATTAGTTAGAATTAACAGGCGTCTAGCCAATTAACAAGGTTTCAATTTAACGCTTAGCAGAAAAACTTGGTCAACTACACTAGCGTACGCGTACAAGCTAAAAAGCTGCCAGTGTTAGAATAGTAGAAATTACAGTATAATAGATTAACTTTACTTACAGTAAAGGTAATTATACTAATTTTAAATTAAGTGTATTGTGTTTTACAAGCCTATTGTATTAGCTACAAATCATGTACAGTATGCGTCCACTTCACATTAGGGCACGAGCCAAGCAATTGGCTATAAAAATTACTGTGTAAAACCGGCTAGCGGTATGCCAAACCTAAAACAATTCATTCACCATTTGACCATGCAATACTACTGTTACTTCGATTAATCGAATCGACAATGGTGCAATATCTCAAGCTCTACTACCACATGCACTAAAATTAACTTTAAACTTACCAGTATCGTAACGATTAATCTCGGTAGCTGTAATACCTTCTATCTATAATGCTACGTATTGCAAATAACCTCCTATTAAATACCCTAATACTACTATATTTGGTATAATACCTTAAAAGATATGATTTGTGTAACTTTTATAAAGGTTAAATATATGTAAGGGATCGGAGGCTTAATAAGGATAAAGTTAAGGGTTTTTACCACTTAAACGGTACAGAAATGCGCGGTCGGCTAATTATTAAGCAATACTAGAAGTAATATCTTCATGCAACATAATTTGCTAAAAGGTGTCGTTGTTGTTAACTATCTTTTTACCCTTAAAGTCCAAAATATAATCCAAATAGTCTTATTCGAAAACAATAGGGTATTAAATATAGTACATTACTTAGCTATTATTACGCTTAAAAAAAGGGTAAAGAGTTAACTAATAACCGGGTTTACCATAGATCCAATATCTTATACTAATATATTAACGATAGTTCTTACGATTACCAAATCCACTTAACTCTTACTTTTATTAACGTCAAAGTAACCATATCTTCCAGTCTAAGGCTATTAAACCAGATTTGAATCGTTAAAAGAACCTAAAGTGGTATTCGCAGTCTACATAAATAAATAATATATGGTTTTCTTTATTCAAGTTATAAAAATCATTAACTTAAGGGTATATACCAAGTAAATTTGGTCCATGTGCCATTCAAGTTATAGACGAAAGGCGCAATTGGCTAAAAGAAAACCTTTAAAAATAACATCTAGGCATTATAAGGCGTATTCAAACTCGCTAATGCCCATAACGACTGCTTATAAATATTCGTAAAATGTAGTTTCGTTAACATAAACCTTTCATATAACTTACCAACATAATATAAGCTTATTAAACATCTGGTTTGAAATATCTATTTGTATTTCCTCTTCTTTCTCCTTTGTTATTACTGTAATCCATCTGGTGGTAACCTAATCTATATAATATTACGTAAAATGAATTTTATACTTGAAATAGCTTTTGATACCATTCTAAATGTCACGAAAAGTCATAATTTGGGCTAGAAGGATAGTTCATGATTCCTAACATACCTTATAGATATTCTGGGAAATAGTAAGTAAAAACTAAAAATAGAAACCTCTATTCTACTACAAATATTTAAAAGAGGAATTATCTTCATGTCGAAAAGGTTATAGATCTTCCTGTTATACTTTTCAATATTATTTCAAATCATAATGAAGTTCTAAAAAGCTTATAATTAATATTAACTATTTTAACAAGTTTTGGTAAAAGGTCGCAATAATCGTCCTAATTTTTATTAGTATCTTTTGGAGGTTTGAACCTTCATAACTCTTAATTATGATGTAAAAGGTAATTGCTAGTCGTCTTACCCGAGGGTTACAATACTGTAGTAAGGCATATAGTAGATAAGCGCGTATAGATATATCTTTTGTAGGAAAATTCTTAAGGATTCACTATTCAAGTTAAAAAAAATAAAGAGTAATAGAGGCTTAAAGGTTCTAAAGAACTTAAAGATCTTATTTAATTAACTGGTAAAAATTGCCGATATCAATACCTCTTACCGCATTAACAACTACTGCTTCATTCGCTCTACCACCACTATATACATACTCCGCGTTATTACATAAAGGTATTAGGCTACCGAACAAATCAATAGGTTTATTATAATCATTGTATAAAAAAGCTTAACTTTACTAAGAGTAAGAAAAAAGTTTCCTAACACGTGTATAGGAGTGTTAAAGGTCTTTAACGCCTTGACCTTTCCCTAGCAGGTCTTAAGGATTAGGATCTTAAAATGGGTTTTCTCGTTAAGCCAGTTCAAAAAATGTTTCGGCTAGTCTTAGTAAGGTTATCTTTGAAATGTAAATACCACGACGAATAACTTCCTTTTTCAGATTAACATTGACTGTACATTAGATTATCTTCCAAATATCAAGAGTCCAATAATCGAAAAACTTACGGAAATCTTAACAAGCGCAAGCGCCTCAGCTGTAATCATTACTGAGGTACTAGTCGAAAATATATTAGCTGATGTAAATGTTTAGATAAACCTTAGTCCAGGTCTCATCAACATCTGTAATTCCATATTATTCGTCATAATAGTTGGCGAAGATAGTTTCAAAGGCTTTAACTGTCTTTATGTATTTTTACTCGTTGCTATCCTAAAGTTCTGACTTATATAGAACTTGAGGATCTGGGGATGTAAGGACTTGGTGTTTCAGCATAAAATTGCGTGGAAATTTGGTGACTTGGCGTTAGATCGTGCGACGTGGCTTTTTTAACGCGACTTGGCCATTATTGGTATTTTCGTTCGGAGTAACAATTTTAATGATTAAATTTACGTAGGGGAAGAGAAAAGAATTGTGTAGGGACAAAGGTTTGTGATAAAGTGTGATGTCAAAGGTTGTTTATTGTTATAAAAGAAGAAAGTTAAAAGTTGTAAGCTGTAAAACTCGGTCATTTTAATAATAATAGCACCTGTTTGCAGGTCATTAGACGTTGCAACGGTGTCGATTCGATTGGTTGAAGTAACGTTAGTATTACAGTAGTCATATGGTAGATGTATTGTTTTAGGTTTGGCAAACCGCTAGCCGGTCTGCACTGTAATTTGTATGCTCAAGTGCTTGGCCTGTGCCCTAGAGTGAAGTGCAGCATACTACACTCGACTTACACCCAATGCGGTAAGTCTCCACAAAATAATACACTCAACTTGCAGTCTAGTATAGTCAACTTTACTGTAAGTAATGTTGACCTGCTGTATTGCATGTAATACTATTCCAACAGCACCCGTAGTAGTACTAACTTCATTGTTTGCAAATTTGCCGAACTTTAAGATTTCTAACAATCAATATCAACGTCTTTAAAAAGGATCTTTGGTAAAAGTTTCCTAGTGTTTTCGAATAACGATACCTTCGCTCTTTTAAGCTGCCGTAAAAACCGATGAAGTTTGAAGGTCTTCTCTACTTACTACCTTAAAAACCGATGTAGAAGTAGAGGCTCTTCGCAAAAATCTTTCCTCTACCTTGGTCTTTTACAAAGCGTAACCGAAAAATAACTTCTTCTTCTACTTAGCTTATCTGTTCTTAACCTAATAAATATTAATCAGTATTGGTAGAGCTTTGGACATTACAACGTTGTTGATTTGATTGGTCGAAGTAATAGTAGTATTGCGTGGTCAAGTGACAGATACATTGTTTTAGATTTGACAGACAGCTGGCCGGTTTGCGTAGTAATTTTCATAGACAATTGGTTGGCGTATGCCCTCAGATAAAGTAGGCCCACACAAAACAATATACTCAACTTGTAGTCAGTATAGTCAACTTTACTGAAAGGAAAGTTGACCTACTACACTGTAATTACTACTATTCCAACGAAAATATTTAAGAGAGTCATCATTGTTTTTTCTGTCAAAATCACAATTTTTCAATATTAATATTTCAAGTTAACTTGAATAATATGTCATTATGGTAATGAATTAAAAATATAACCAATTAGAAACGCTTTTGCATGTGTCATGCAAGCGTTACAGTAAATATTTGAATTATATTACGTTTATAATAGATTTTAAAAACTTTTCGAAAAGAAGTAGTATTTTTGATATCAATTTCTTTTGCAGTCTTTAAATATAAAGCGATTTTATTGATTATTTTATTTGGTATATATATTAACGTATCGTCTTTGGTTTCATTTGTTATTAAGTTTGTAAATGTTTCTGTAATATAATTTGAATGATATCAAACTTAAGACGTATTGAATATTTAGTGTTGTTTTATGTTGTTGCATATGTACCAAAATATTTTCGTAATTAATAAGTAATCTTAGTAATGTTATAACGTTCATTTTGTAGTATACAAATGAATAAAGAATAAAAATTGCATCATTTAACATTTATCTCATTATATATGTTCAAAAAGACTTCATTTGAGCATTCAAACGTTATAATTCTTCCTGTTGGAACAGTAGTAATTGCGGTGCAGTCAGTCAATATAAGTTGACTGTAATTACTGCAAGTTAAGCGTATCGTTTTGTGGGTTGACTGTATTAACTGTAAAATTCAGTATAGTATGTTCCCAATTAATATTAGGGCACGGGTTAAGCAATTGGCTATACAAATTAGTGTGCAGACTAGCTAGCGGTTTGCCACACCTAGAATAATACTTCCACTACTTGACCATTCGATATTAATGTTACTTTGTTCACGATTTGAATCGACAACATTGCAACATCTAAAGGACTATGAGAAAAGTTATGTCAAAACTAATCAATTCTTTTTATGTTAAGTACATATTGGCTAGGTAGTAAAGAAAAAGAAATTCGGTTACGATTTAGGTAAAGCCAAGGTAGAGCAATTTATTTTACAAAGAACCTCTACTATTTCATCAATCCACAAAGGAAGTCTAGAATTAGAGACTGTATTATTATTGGAAAAAATCAAGAAATATTTATCTAAACATTTTGAAAACGTTGGTATTAACCGCCTAAAAGTTTTAAAGTTCGTTAAGTTGGTAAAGGGCCACATTAGTATTATTGCGGGTGTTACTTTTGTGAAAACGACTAAATTTTATAACCTATAACTTTCAACTACAACGAACAATAAAAAACAATCTTTAACCTTATTTTCTACACTAAACCTTGCACTTTATACCAACTTTTTCCCTTTATATCACTCTTTCCCCCCTCTTTCGTTACAAGATCGTTAGTCGAAAACGTTCAGATTGCTATTTTTGGTAAGAATACCAAAAATCGCTAATTCGCGTTAAAAAAAACTACTGCGAGTGACTCTATACCAAATCATCAAGTCTCTACACTCTTAAACCGCCAAATCTACTTACTTAAATCAACTAAATTAACGTCAATTTTCCAGTCGAAACGTTCAAATAGAAACTATCTAGGAACGTATAAAATTATTTAAGGCTTTAGTACTTATTGTTTTAGGTATTACAATTAATAATTTTAAAGAAGAGATTTTGATAAAAAATTCACTTAAGAGTACCTAACCAACTGCGTTGGCCATTATATCTTCGACCAATACGGCGGCGAAGACTTTAACTGCAACAATCATTCTTTTAAAAAAAATCGTAAGTTTTTAACCGATGGGATTATTGATATATAGAAACCGATTCAAAAAGAGATTAGGTTAAAGTTGAAAATTATGTTCGGCGGCCAAGGGATTTATATTCTAGAAGAGACTTTGGCTCATTTAATAGAGTTTATTTACGAACTAACACGACTCAAAGATTACACTCAAAATCTTCGTCCGTAAGATTCTATTTTTAAGATTGACAAGAAAAAGGAAAGGGCTTTGAAGATTATTAACTCCCTTACACACCTTTTTAGAAACCACCACCTAATCTTCAATTAAATTAAATCTTCAATTTCCCCATTAGCACCAATTATTTACACGTCGATAATAAGGAACCTCTTTATCTGCTTGGTAGTCTAACATCTTCCCACGATAGAATAGATTACGCATTCTGCTGGGGCAGAATACATGAAGCAGCGGCCGCGAATTCGATAAGAGGAATTGATATTGTCGTTATTCATCAGTTAATTAAGCAAGATTATCAATTCTCTTGGAAACTTTCCTACGATCGTTAAGTCCCCTTTGCCTTTTTGAAATTTCCTTGAAAATCGTTAAAGTTTTCCTTAGAATCGATAAATTCCTTGAACCGAAACTTTGTACGGCTGGTACGTTTACACAAACGAATTCACTACAGGTTTTACCATAGGACTTTACCCTTCGGGCCAGGCGACTAGAAATTACCCCTCTTATCACAACTTTGAAATACCAAGAAATACTATCAACGAATGAGATGATTATCGTAATCTTCTCTATAGACTGATTTACATGGTTAATATTGATGATAGGTTTCTTATATATTTTTCAAATATTTGGAACGACGTAAAAAGGTATAACGGAAAGCTTTATATTTTCTTTGAAACAAAGATAATTACTCTTTTCAACATCTGTAAGTGTATAACGGTATCCCTTTCAGGTTTTCACTTGATATTTCCTGAAATCTTGAAAGGTTACACTAAAATTATAATCTAACCTTCCTAACAAGTGCAAAAACTTTCTGAGTTATTTACGATAGTATAAGAAGCCACTTCTAATACGATGCTCACTTTACATGATATTATACGGATTGAGTTACGACGAGGTAAACGACTGTAATAATTAAGAAAAAGAAGGAAATACTAATAATAAATGTCTAATGAAATACTTAACAAGTTAATGTTCTATTATTAAGTAATAAGGAAAGCTTACGTTGGAAAATCTATACTTCGAGGGTAGGTCAAAGCAATTATTACGGGTATTAACGAATTTAAAAACGCTTGAAAACGCTTAAATACTACTTATAAAGGTTTTTTTAGCCAGTTGAAGTCCTCACTTCGCGATTATAATGGCTTATACGCTAAATTTAGCTGATATATATCCCTAAACTAATAATATTTGCGATTGAAATAATGAAGACCGCGTGATGGCATATTACATCAATCGTAAATAAGAACAGCTCTAACGCTCAAGATCTGGTCCAAGATTTTCGGAATGAAAGCCACAGTTACATTAGCATTATTAATGAGGGTAAATCTGAAATGAACCTATTGACTTTAGGAGTTATCGTCGCAATAGTGGTAAAAGGTATTAGATTTATGGAAAATCTGGTTCTAAGTCAACTTACGACCCTCCAGTTGAATGCTATAAACAATAGGTAATATATTACACCTAATACCATACTACTTCCGCGCAGGACTACTTGGACTATACTGTAGATAGCGAGGGAGAAGAGAGAATTAAAGATGACGATATACTAAATCAAGTTACGTAAAATAAAAACAATACTCTTAGAATGGCTTAGTAACTAACCGACCATGCTTTTCTATGCCGCCTAATTGAATAAACCCCCTACATTTTCCTCAACAAAAAACTTAATTCCTTATATACATTTAACCTTTACGATCTCTATACAAATCATACGTTTTAGGGTATTCATTTAAACATGGATGCCATAAGGTAATGAATAGGAGGTTATTTGAAATATATAATACTATGAAGGAAAATTACTAATATCATGTAAATTCATCTTTAAAATGTTCGCAAAACAGAAGTTATCTTCGGTCCGAGCGAATAATTATTGTCACTGTTGGTAGAGCTTTACATGTTGCAACGTTGTCGATTCGATTGGTCGAAATAACAGTAGTATTACGTGGTCAAGTGGTGGATGTATTGTTTTAGGTTTGGCAGACCGCTAGCCGATCTGTACAGTAATTTGTATAGCCAATTGCTTAGTCCTTGCCTTAGTGTAAATTGTGGCATACTTTTTTTTTAACTATCGCCGGTCAGTGCCCACTACATAGCTAGTATTGTGTTAACTTCGCTAATGTGCAATACATACATATACTGGCGGGAAGGCTCGCAACCCAAGTATTCCTACTCACAACAACCACCCTATTCGAAAATTCCTGTTGCTTTCAAACTAAAACCTGCAATCCGTTGAATAAAACATTAAAAGAGTCCTCAACTAAACAAATACATAAGGTTGAAAACCTAATATTATATACCTGTGGCTAATTTTTGGGCAATGTGTTGTACGTATGTGTTAAATGCTGTTGGAGTCTTATAATTAATCGTATTGGTCCTTATTACATGATGAAAACTTATAGGGGCTATAAATATGGACTATATTCGTATAAATTTGTCCACGTGCCACGTGAAAGAGGATATACACTATCAGGTGTATCAGAAAAGTATTTGAACCGAATATACCTTTAAAGAAAAATCAAACCTTATAACCTTTATTTGAAAAACGAAAAGATACAAAGTTAAAAAGAAAACATTTTAGAAATCGAAACTTAAGCCAGCCTTTTAATTAAGTCCTCAAGGGAATCATATAGCTTAGAGACCCGTAAAATTTAATTAAGTCCTCAAGTTCATCCTACATCTTAGATACCCGTAAAATTATACGGGTATGAAACGTTTGCCTTAGCTGGGCTGTATTATACGGCTATTTTAATCCCCGTTCGATACCTTCTCGTATCAAGTATCTGACAGCCCTAACAAATGAAAAGGCGTATAAAATATATAAATATCATTGGTCAAAAGCCTGTAGCGGTGGGGAGAATATATTTTATAAGTCGGTAAAAGACATACTTTATAACTTAGTAGAAAAATCACGACTCAAGCTACCTTTTTACCACGCACCGCAAACCTAAAAAGTAAAAAAGAATCGTAAAATAGGGTAAACCACTAGACTGATAGTAGGCCATGAAAATTCTTTTCTAAATCTCCAAAGAAAGGTATTTAAAATATAGTCGAAAGCTCCATTAAGTATATAGAGCGCCGGTGTGTGTAGTGATAGCTTAAACATAAATAAATAAATTAAGCCGTTAAGTGAGAGAGCTTATAATAAAGGTCTTTTTTGAGACCTTAAAGCGTAAAATTGATTAAACTTACATCGCAATAGCAATTATAGTGTAAGTTTAAGGTTAAATGCTCTATTAAACAGGCGGAACGCTAGTATAAGTGACAACGGATTAAAAACAAACAAATAAAAAAAAAGCTATCAAATTCAAGAGATTAAAAGGTCTTTATTTATAACTTAAAAAGTAAAAGAAATCTAACTTGTATTGTAATTGAAGTTTAAGCTTAAATCTGAAGGTTTATATTGGCATAAGTAGTGAGGGATGGAGTCGTTGGTTGTGAGGGTTGTTTTCTGGATGCACCGCGGCACGAGCGGTGCGCCGAATCGACGACGATCTTCATAGCCAAAAAGGCGTCGCCGGAAAAGTTTCAAGTAGTGGTAAAGCCGATTAAAGATATTGTGTTGAAATACGATGCATGTGAAGTAATAGTATTGAAAGCAACTGGACCTCAAATTTTTTCTTGAAAGTGGGCACTGTTAGAGTTCAAAGTGTAGGCCCCCTACCTTCCTTAACAATGTGGTCCGTGCACCCATGCCAAGAAAGTTGATGTAAGGTCGAAGATGAAGTGTATTATACTGTACTCGATTTACAACCAATGTAGTAAGCTTACACGAAAAAATACACTTAACTTGCAGTCAGTATAGTCAATTTTACTGTTATTAAAGTTGACCTACTGTATTGCAGGTATTAGTTTTTCAACGCTGACGGCTTTTTAGTTTCTATGCGTATCCTAGTGTGGTTGATTAATCGTTTCCGGTAAACGTTGAACTGCAATATCATTAACTAAGCAAACTCCTATTAATTTCAATTGGCTTCTTTATTAAAATGTACCTATTTGTAGGCAAATTAATCCTAATTTTCGTTAATTTTTCTACGGCTTCGAGGTTCAACTTTAATGACTTTTATAAAAATTTCTTCCGCTACAGACTTATATAGTCCCTTACTTTAACCGTGATAATTAAATATGTTAATATCGTTAATCTCCTACCAGTTTTCCAGTTCATTAGTATATATTTAACCGTCGTTACGTGATTTGAGCTTGTTGGCCAGCCTATTAACATAGCTTTCAATTCGTATAGTTAGCTTATTGATATTTACAAACCTCTTAAAGGCCTTATTCGGAGACACCTTCATTACAGTAGTAGTAGGATTGTTCTTTCCGCTAATTTATTGGAACTTCTTAATTTCCTTTCTTTTAAAAGCTTTAGTAAGTGTTATTAAGTCGATTATCAGGTGTTTTTTACTGGTGGTTTCGAGTTTCGAAAGGCATTCTAATAGGTCTTTTAAGTCGATACAAATGATCACCGGGATTTGAAAAATTTTGAGTTGCCTTATGATAATGTTAAGGGTTTTCCATAATATTATACCTATATTAAAGTTTTCTATTATGTCGTAAACCTTTGAAGTCAGTATATTTTGTGTAATCCTTTTATATTTAAAAGAGGTTTAGTAAATCAGGTTGCCGATAATTCTAAATTGGTCTTTCCGCTTATTTTTGTTGACACAGGTTATTAGGAAGGCGATTTGTAAAAATAGGTCGGCGTTATTTTCGAAGTATCTATCCATGAATATCATTAGTTTAGCTTTCGATAAGTCGATTAAAACTTTATTAATCCCTCGGTATAGACTCTGTGTTTGCCAATTAATCCTTTTATTAAGCCGGTTAAAGTCGTTATTTGTTCGATTTTATGTTTACATTGCGATAAAGAGGTCTTACGAGGCCTCCGGTTGGTATAAGGTAGTAATATAATTGCTACGGGCACGTTATTCCAAGTACTGTTAGACCTTAGCTATATTAGGTTTGTCGATTGTAGCTAAATTAGTACTTTAGCTCTTTTTATGAAAAATAAGGCCTTTATTAACGCCAATTATACGGATTAACAATCCGTTAAAGTTAAGTTAATTGTTTTTCACTAACGTAGTTACTGGTTTGTAGTTTCAAAACTTGTATTTTTTAATCGTGTATTATTCCGATGTTATAAAGTTATTTGTTTCAATGAAAAGGGTATCGTTAATTTGTATATCTACAAGTCTAATTTCCTTTTCTTAAGTTACTAGCAAATACGAGTCATATTTTAAAAACTTTATACTTAGTTCTATTTTAAAATGCGACTGATATGTTAGGAATTAGTAAACGCTTACTTTGATTAATCCGAATAAAGGCTTAATATATAGTATTACCGTTCTAAAAGGGTAGATAGGTCGTAATTCCTATGGAAATTTTAATAGTACGATCCTTTGTAGATCTATTGCTAACTACGTGTAGGTTTACATCATATATCGGCTATTAAACGTGAAATTTTCCTGTAATTCTTGCTAGTAGACTTGTTGTTAAAGCGACTACTAAGCGTTGCTTGATTTTCTTAATCGTTAGCAATTACTTAAGGATCCAATCTTTACCTTTATTACGGTATCCTTAAAAGATTAGGCGTGACTTTTCGTATGGCCGCCCTGTAGTCTTTCCTTTATCTTTGTAAATAATCCTAGATCTAAAGATTGTGACATTTGGGTCTTAGAGATTAAAATCGGTTTTCGATACGAATCATATAGTTCCTCGAGTTAATAAACCATTAATTTCGATCTTGTCGCCTTTTTTTTAGAAGGCTTGCCAAAAGTCTTAATAATGTCTTATATTCGGAGCTTGAATACCAAATCTTGGTTATCTTTTTCTTTCCTATTTATCTAAATAGTATTATAGGTATGACGCGATATATATTCCTCCTTTTCAACGTTTGTTTTTTCCCCGATGGTCGTTCGCATCAGTGGCGAGTTATTGGCTTATCGATAATAGGTAAAAGAGATTCTTATTAGCTCATTCATTTAGCTTAAGGAACCCTATCGTTATTAGCCCTAATATAAGGATTAACTTAAGTAACTCAAAAAGATGCAGTAACGTTAGTAATTTTAACAATTACTTTAAATTTAACGATATTTAAGGTCTCGTATAAACCCTTTTATTTTCCCGGCTCTCATTACGTAAAGACTCCACTTTGTAATGGCAAAGCAAGTACGTCGATTATTATAAGGCCTTTTCTGGTGCTAAAGGTATCGTTAACCTGGCGGCGTACCGATTCCTTTCGTAATTCCCTTAATACTTCACCGTAAGTCGCAGTTAGCTTTTGGATACTTGCTAATAGTGGAGATTCACTCTTTAGGTGTATGTATACTTTAAGGACCAATAACGTTAGCACTAGGCCATAAAGACCCATAATATTGTTTAAGTCTTTTACCGCTATCTAAAGGCATGCCTCCGGATCCATAAATCTTTCAATTTCTAACGTAAATTTTGTAATAGTTTTACATACAGTATAGTAGGTTAACTTTACTATAAGTAAAGTTGACCATACTGCAAGTGTATTACTTTGTGCAGACCAACTAGCGGTCTGCCAAACCTAAAACAATACATCCACCACTTGACTAATACAATACTACTGTTACTTCGACCACAATTAGAATCGCCAACATTGCAACGATCTAGAAACCTTCTAATACTAATTAGTTCTTATTAGATTAAACAAAGATTAACTAAGTAAAAAAAGAAGTTACTTTCCGGTTACGTTTTACGGTTACAGCGGCTAAGGTAAAGGAAAAAAATTTATGAAAGGCCTCTATTAGTTCTTTGTCAGTCTTACAACGGTAAGAAAACAAAGAAAACTGCTGGTTTTTATCAGTTTCACAACGGTAATCTGGAAGTTAGCGACGGTATCTCTATAGAAAAACACCAAGAAATCTTTATTAATCCTTCCTGAAAAGTGTTAAGATTAACCGCTAAAAGTCTTCATCGGCAAGTTGGCAAACGGATTAGTTAATACTACTGCGGGTACTACTACTACTATAGAAAAACGACTAAATCCCTACACTAAACAGTATATAACAACAAACAATCTTTACCTTTACCCTCTATACCAAACTTTTGCCCTACTTCACTTTTTTCACTTCCCCCACTTCAATCGTCAAGTTCGATGCTTTAAGCTAAAATAGCAAGTTACGCCAAAAAAAAAACCACGTCACGCGATCTGCCGCTAAGTTGCCAAATTCCCACGTGATTTTACACCAAAACACCAGGTCCCCACGTCCTAGATCACCAAGTCCTTCATTCAACAAGTCCTACATTGCCCTAAACTCTAGAATGAAACCTACTTAAGAAATTTAAAATGGGATTGACGCTTTGGGAACCATTTTTATGAAGGTATACAATGAAAACCTTTGGGGACAAGATATTAACCAAAAATCAACTAAAAACACTTGACCAACTTTATTGGTTATTATATCATTAAACACAGAAATATTAAAAACCCTGATTACGCCTTTTGTAACTTCCGTAATCTTTTTGGCAACTAAATCATTAATATGTAAACTTTAGTTTAAAAAGGTGTTAATTTAAGAGTTAAGGTAAAACTCAAACGATAAGGAGTGTATATACTACTAAAGGGTATTACAAAGCTAACTTAAGAACTTTTCGACGTAGCCCAGCTTTAAAAACGCCCATAAAAACCATACCCTAAGGAAAAAGGGGTTAAAAAACCTTATCAACCTTATACGCGATCTAGGAGACTTCCTCTTTACTTTTAACTAAGTCAAGCCTTTTTATGCGCAAGCGATAAGGGATATATAAACCTATTCGACAGTTCAACAACTTCACATGACAATACGGAGTACGCCCTTATTGGCGGCCAAATGTGTAAAGCAAAGGACACCAACGCGGTCAAAGGCATCGACACTGACGCTCTACAGTAATAAATTAAACAAGATCTTCAGGCTTTCCAGAATCCTCAAGTGCTTATTCCCCCTTAGCAATTCCATCGACAAGCTCCTTAAAACCCTTCCCTATTTAGATTCGACTATACGCGAAAGCCCACCACAATTCCTACCATAGAAATTTACCCTTCGGGTTAAGCAACTGGTAATTACCCTTAACATTTTGCCTTGGAAACTCCAAGGCTTAAACTGCTAGAAAATACCATTTAAAACTGGAATAATTACCGCGACCTTCTTCTTAAACCTGTTAAAATGGTTTAAATTAACTACAAACTGCTAACTAACTTCTTTAAAATCTGAAACGACGTGAAAAAGTATAATGAAAAATTTTACAACCCCTTCGATACTAAGATAATACTCTTCTTAAACATTTGCAAATGAATGGAGGTTCCATCTTCAGATTTTTATATACTATTTCCCGAAATCCTTACAAGTTATGCCAGGGATTACTACCTAACCTTTTTTACTAAAGCTACTACGTTCCACGAAATTTATGATAGCATGAAGTTCCACTTCAAATAAAACGTCCATCTTACGTAATAATATACAAATTGGGCTACCACGCGGTAAACTATAATGAAAGAGAGAGAAAAAAAGAGGAAACGCTAACAGATATCCTTAATTAGATGCTCGACAAGTTAGTATTATGACAAAAAGTAATGGGAAAATCTCACGTTAATGAAGTTAAACTTCGCAAATAGGTATAGGTAATAGTTACGGATATTAAAAAATTCTAATACGCCTTATAACGCCTAAATACCACCTAGGAAGGCTTTTTTAGCCAGTTACGTTCCTCTCTTACCACTATGATAGCGCGTATAACAAACTCGCTTGGTATATACTCCTAAGCCAGCAACTTCCTTAACGTAAATAAAAAAGACCTTACGGTGGTCAATTGCGTCGACCGCAGGTATGGGGGCCTACAAAGTCTAAGGTTTAGCCCACCGGCCACAAACTAAAAGTAATAACCTCGTCAACACTAATAAAGCTAAGATTTGGACAGATCTTTTAACCCCAAGTACTATCGTCGTAATAGTGATAAGAAATATTGGATCAATAACATGTAAAGCTGCTAGTTAACTTAACACCGCTCCACCGAACGAAAAAAACAAAAAGATAATATATTATATTTAGTACCTTACCACTTTTAAACAGGATTACTTGAATCAAATCGCAAGCTTCGAGGGCGACGAGCTAATTGAAGGCGCTAATACCCCTAAGCAAATCAAATGACACGAAGATACATCTCCTAAAGCGGCCTAGCAACTAATCGACCACATCTTTCTATACCGTTTAGGTAGTGAATACCATTACTTTTACCTTAACTAAATCCCTAATCTCTTATATAACTTTAATCTTGGCAACCGTTACGCGGATTACACGTTTTAAGGTATTATACTAGATACAAGGGTAACAAGGTATTTAACAAAAGGCTATTCGTAATATGTGGTACTACAAAAGGAAAGTAATATAGCTAATAAGATTAATCGTCACGATACTAACAAGGCTAAAGTTGGCTTTAGTCTAGAAAAACAACTATCGTTATTGGGGACAACGGTAATTTGAACTACGATAGGAATAATCACGTTCCATATCCTTAAATCCCCTACCCTTTTCTTACTTTACTTAAAGGATATAAAAACCTTAGGCGTTAATGTCGATGTTAACGTAAACGAACTAGTTAAAAACAGCCAGAGGTTTTTACTCGCCTTTAAGTAAGGGTACTTATAGTTTTATCTTTAAAGCCTGGAACTAGTGGTATTCAACCTAACGGAGCCGGAAATACGTTAACTATACCAGCGCTTTAACCATCTAACCTTTAATAAGCTGTACAAAGTCTAAAAATCCGTAGGCTATAAAGATATGGAATACTTTTCCTTGAAAGTATTAAAAGACTTTTCCACCACTATTAAAAGTATAACTAAATCACCCGGAAATTTAAGTTTATATTAAAAACCTATAAGAACTATAACTAAAAGATCTATATTAATATATTTTACCTAGATAACAAACCTATCTTTCACGTCATTAACTTCGCTGCCGCTTTTTATCAAGCTTTATTTGTAAAGTTCTTTTCGACAAAAGATACCCTGAAAACGCTAAGGATATTGTAGATTAATACGTACCTGGGTTCACCTAACGTCGCTGTTTACGATGCCGGTACCAACTTTGCGGTGACGGAGTTTTAAAAAATGCTAAGATAATAGGTATCTAGTATAAACAGATACCTGTAAAAGCCCATTAAAGTATTGGAAAGGTTAAAAGGGCATACACTTTACTTCACCGAACGTATAATATCCTTACGTTATAAATTGGAAACTTTACGAATCCGAAGACACGTTTACAAATGGTAGTAAAAGGCCTAAACGATACTGTAGGCCTTAAAGGTTTGGTGTCAACACTATTGGTCTCTAAAGTATACCTACGCCTAACGAGTAAATCTCCACCCTTAGCAAATACTTAAAAACGTGTTACGGCTTATGGAAAAGCTTTAAAGGAATTTCGAAGTTAATCGGCACACCACTAAGTTAATAACGTCCTTAATACCAGGAACGGCCCTATAACAATCGACGTATTTTCTTTGCTGTTACAAAGTAAAGTCTTTATATAGCGGGATCTGGGTAAATAAGAAAGCCCGTATAAGATATTAAGTATCGCAAACCCTAAAGTAGTTTTTATAACTGCCAACAGTTTTATATCTTTCCGAATTACTTAGGTTAAGCCTTACATTAGGGCTATTGACGATAAAAACCCTTAAGCCAAACGACCAAGCTAATACGAACCTCCTCTACCCGCTATCAACAGGCCAATAAATCGCCGTCGGCGCGGACGACACCAGAAAAATAGGAACGTTCAAAAGGAGGAATACACATCGGGCTGCATTTACAATACTACTTAGGTAAGTAAAAAATAGAAGAATAACGAAAACTTGGCATTTAAGCTCCAAATATAAGGGATTATCAAAACCTCTGGCAAAGCCTTTAAGGAAAGCAATAAGGTCGAAATTAACGGCCTACTGACTCTAAGGATTATATAATTCGTATCGAAGACTAATTTTAACTTCCAAAACCTAAATATCACGATTTTTAAATCGAATATTATTTACAAGGTTAAAGGCAAGACCACGGGGCGGCCGTATGAAAAGTCACGTTTAATTGTTTATAGATACAGCAATAAAGGTAAGGATTGGATTTTTACGTAGTCGTTAACTATTTAAAATATTAGCTAACTCTTAATGATTATTTTAGCAATAAATTACTAGTTGATATGAAACGAAAATTTACATTTAATGTCTATAATATAACGCAAGCTTGTACGTAATTAACAACAGATTTACAACGAATCGTATTATTAAAACTGGTATAAGAGTTACATGCCATTTACCCTTTAGAAATGGTAATACGGTGTGTTAAACCATTATATGGATTTGTTAAAACAGGCGTTCATTGGTTTTTAACTTACCAGTCGCATTTCAAATTCTGGTTAGCGATAAATTATTTAACTTACGATTCGTATTTTCCTGTAACGTAAAAAAAAGAACTTCGGTATGATAGGTATAAAAACTAACGATACTCTTTTCTTCGGAATGGCTAACTTTATGGCATTAAAATAACAAACAATTAAATATTTTAAGTTCTGAAATTATAAACCAGTATTAATGTTAATAAAGGGTAATTAACTGAACTTTAATAAATCGTTAATTTGTATACTTAATATTAACACCGGCCTTAACTTTTGTAAAAAGGGGTAAGACATTGTTTTAACTATAATTAATAAGAATAATACGGCTAAAATCTAACGGTACTTTAAACAACGTACCCGTAGCAACTATATCGCTACCTTATATCATCTGAAGGCATTATACGACCTATCCATTGCGGTGAAAGCAGAAAAACTAACGGATAAAGACTTTAACCGGTTGAATAAAATGCTCGAGTGGTAGATGCGAAGCCTAGACTACGGGATTAATATGGTTCTAATCGACTTATTAAAGGCCAAGTTAATGATCTTTACAAACGGGTCCTTTATAAATAATACCAACTTAATTTTACAGATGGGCTTTTTAATAACCCTAGTTAACGAAAATAAGTGGGAAAACCCGTTTAGTATTATCAACAATCTAATTTATTAGACCTTCGTTAAGTGTAAGAGGATTACACGAAACCTATAAATTTTGGAGATCTACAGCATAATAACAGGCTTTAACATAAGCATAATGTTGTGGAAAACCCTCAACTTTACTACCAGGTAGCTAAAAAAATCCTTTTATCCCGGTAAAAAATTATACCAACTTAAAAACCCTATTCGAATACCTATTGAAGTTTGGAACCACCAGCGAAAAACACCTAATAATCGATGTAATAATATTCCGTAAAGCCTACGAAGGGAGAGAAATTCAGAAATTCCGGTGAATTAATAGCAAAGTCAATCCCGTAAATGCTATAATGAAAACAATACCAAATAAGGTCCTGAAAAGGTTTATAAACAACTATAGACTGATTATACGCATTGAGAGTTACGTTAATAAGCTGCTCGAAAAGCTCATATTAGATAACAGTAGATAAGAGTATGCTGGCAAACTGGAAGACTGCTAAGTGATTAATAATAATCATTTGTTTAAGTGGTACAGTTAAAGTGAAGGCTTGCAAAGCCTTGTAGCGGAAGAACTTTTTGTAGGAGTTGATAAACTCGGACCTTGGGGTAATGAAGCAATTAGGGTTAAATGTGGTCAATTTACATGCGATTGGGTAGAATTTAATATGGAAGTCAACTGGAATCAATAGGGGTCTGGCCAGTTAACGAGAAGACAATTCAGGGGTAACCGGAAAAGATTAGTCAGCCATATTAGTCTGCGCGTGTTATGGACTCAGGCCATGGGTCATTGAGTCTATAGGTTATGTAACTGTGCACATAACGGAATAGGCAGTACCCAGCCGGGGCCCGGTATGTGTGCAGACCAGGCATGGTCCGTGCACAGCACGTGTGTGGTCACGTGACGGGCTGGGCACTGGATTCTGTGGTAACTATAAAAGATTGGTGAACCACACTGGCGTGCACGCACAAACTAAAAAGCCGCCAGTGTTAGAATAGTACTATATGTAATACAGTAGGTCAACTTTACTTACAGTAAAGTTGACTATATTAAACTGCAAGTTAAGTGTATTGCTTTGTAAAGACTTACCGTATCAGGTGTAAGTCGAGTGCAATACACTGCACTTCACTCTAGGGCACGGGTCAAGAAATTGGCCATACAAATTACAGTGCAGACCGGCTAGCGGTCTGCCAAACCTAGAACAATACATCTACCACTTGACCAATACAATACTACTGTTACTTCAACCATGATTCGAATTGACAACGTTGCAACGATCTAAAGACCTGCCAATAGTAAAGATATTATACGCTTGGCGAAGTAGGGCGTATGCCCTTTTAACCTTTCTACTGTTCCAATAGGCTTTTACAGGCACTTATTTACATTAAATACCTATTATTTTAGTATTTGCTTATAATTTCGCCGCTGTGAAGTTGGTGTTGGTATTGTGGACGATGACGTTAGGTAGGCCTAGGTACCTGTTAATCTATTATATTCTTAATATTTCCTACGTATGCTTTAACACAAGATATTTTAAAAATTTAGCTTTGTAAATAAAGGTTGTGGAATGAACGATGTAAAAGATAGGTTTATTATTTAAGTAGAACATATTAATAAAAACCTTGTAATTAAAGTTCTTGTCGTCTTTTAGTATAAACTTAAAACTTTGGGGGGCTTAAATATACGTTGGGTAGTAGTAATAAAACTTTTCGATAGCTTTGAGGGCAAAGTATTATACCTCTACATACCTTACAGACCTTAGGGTTTTATACAGCTTATCGACAACTAGATAATTAAAGCTTCCAAGTAATTAACTTATTTCCGGCTCTGTCAGGTATAATATCACTGCTTTAGGACCTTAAAGATAAAATTGTAAATGTTTCCACTTAAAGGGGAAAGAAAACCTTTAACTGCTTTTAACTAAGTCTTCGGCGTTAACGTTAACGTTAACGTTAACACTAAAAGTCTTTATATAATTTAAATAAAAAAAGGAAAGGGGTAGGGGATCTGAGGATATGGAATGTAATCAATCTAATAATAATTTGAATTACTGTTATTTCTAGTAACGATAGTTATTTACCTGATTGAAAGCCCACTTTGAATTTATTAATATCGTAACGATTAATTTTAGTAGCTGTAATATTTTCTCTCTGCAGTACTACGTAGTACGAATAGTCTTTAATTAAGTTTTTTCTTGCCTCTATATTTGGCATAATAATTTAAAACGTATAGTTTGCATAATTTTTACCGAGGTTAAAGTTATATGATGGGTTAGGGGTTTGATTAAGGTAAAGGTAAAGGTTTTTATCACCCAAATTGTATAAAAAGACATCGTTGGCTAATTATTAAACCGCGCCGGTAGTAATATTTTTATTCCACTTAATTTGATTGAGGGTATTATCGTCGTTAATAGACTCGTCGCCCTCGAAGTTTGTGATTTAATTTAAGTAATTCTATTCAAAGGTGGTAGGGTACTGGATGAAATACATTAACTTTCTGTTATTTCACTCGGCGGAGGGGACGGCGGGTTAACTAGTAACTAGATTTACCATAAATTCAATATCTTTTGCTACTGTTACGATTATCATGCTTACGGTTAGTAGGTTCATTTTAATTTTAACCTTATTAATGTTAAGATAGCTTTTTCTTTTAATCTGTAGTTGGTAGTCTAGACCTTAAGCATTAAGGGTATTCGTAACTATATTTTTGATTGACGTAATTAACTACTATATTATCTTTTTTATTTACGTTAGGGAAGTTAACAGCTTAGGTTTATATACCGAACAAGTTTATTGTATGCTCTATTACAGTTGTAAGCGAAGAACGTAAATTATTAAAGAAGTTTTCGTAAGTGGTATCTAAGCGTTATAGGGCATATTTAAAGTCGCTTACGCTCGTAACTACTACCCGTATCTTCTCATGAAGTAAGACTCTGATAACGTGTGCTTTTCCTTTTTTTTTTATAGTATTAACTTGTTAATTATTTGGTTAAGTATATTTATCAAAGTTTCCTCTTTTTTTTCCATCATTATCGTTGTTTACCTTGTGGTAGCCTCATTAGTATAGTGTTGCATAAAGTGGATGTCGTATTCTAAATAGCCTTTTATACCGTTATAAATTTTACAAAGCGTAGTTATTCGGGTTAGGAGGGTCAGTTAGTAATCTTTAGCTTACTTTGTAAGGATTTCGGGGAATAGTAACTGAAAATTAGAAATAAGAACCTCTATTTACTTACCTATATCTAAAAATGGTATTATTTTCAAATCGAAACGGTTATTAAGCATTTCGTTATACTTTTTTACGTCGTTCCAAATTTCAATGAAGTTTATAAAAAGTTTGTAATTAACTTTAACCATTTTGACAGATCTTAGGAGTAGGTCGCAATAGTTATCCCAGTTTTCATTGGTAGTGTTTTTTAATGGTTTTAACCTTGGAGCCGTTAAGGCATGGTATTAAGGTTAGTTTCCAGTTGTATGGCCCAAGTAGTAAAGTCTTATGTTTGGACTTATAGTGAGCTTTTGCACATAGGCAAACTTATCGTGAAAAGGCTTTTAGAGAACTTGGAGATTTTAATTAAAGTGTTAGGAGGTAAGAGGAACTTGAATGTTTTGAGAGGCTTGACGATCTTACTTAATTAACTGGTGTAGAGCGTCAACGTCAATTTCTTTGGAAGCGTTGGCGGGTGTTGCTTTACGTGACTTACCGCCGTTAAGAGCGTACTCTGCACTTTGGTGTGAAGGTGTTAGGCTGCCGAACAGGTTGACAGGTTCCTTATCATTAGCGCGTAAATAGGCTTAACTTATCTAAAGGTGAAAAGGAGGTTTTTTGAAACGTGTGTAAGGGCGTTAGAGTTTTTTAATATCTTTTCCCTTAGTGCGTGTATCTTAAAGGTATTCTTGAAGTTGGGCGAGATCAAAGATCGTGTGCGCTAATTTCGTAGCACCTTATGCTTAAACGAAAATCACTTATCATTTAAGTTTTAATTTAAGCTTCTAATTAACCCCTTTTTGAATTGCCTTCTACATGTTAATGGTTTAGTCGTCAAAAAAGCCGCGATATTTGCAGAAAGTACGGTTGGAATCTTCGTTGTGATTGTGCTTAATAATGTAGTATTTAAAGAAGTTGGTAAGGTGATTTTCCGTTGAGTTTTTATCGATATCTTGCGTTTAAAGATCTTTTTCATAATACTTAATGAACGCAGTTCTAAGGGTTTTGATTGCTACTTTCCTATTGGGGTTGGTGATAGCTTTAAAGTAAGCGTTAGTGGTAGCCATTTTGACGTTTTTTCTTTTGTGGGAAGAGTAAGGCGTGTAGGACGAGGGACTTGGTGATTTTAGGATGTAGTGACTTGGTGTTTTTATATAAAGTTGTGTAGGAACTTGAGAACTTGGCGTTGAGTTGTGCAACATAGTTTTTTTTTGGCACGAATTGGCGATTTTTGATGTTTTCGATTAAAGTAGTGATTTTGATGATTGAGCTGGTAAAGTGGAAGTGAAAAGCGTAAAGTAAGGGTAAAAGTTTGGTATATAGAGTAAGGTCAAAGGTTATCTGTTTATTATAGGTAAGGGACGAAGGTTATTTAATATTTTGGCCGTAGGTTTCAATCGTTTTTATAGTAGTAATACCCATAGTAGTATTAATTTAGTGATTTATTTACTTGCCGATTTGAAACTTTCAACAATTAATTTTAACTCTTTTTCAAAAGAATATTTAGTCAAGATTTCTTTGGATTTTTTTGCAGTAATACCGTCATTTACTTCCAGATTTCCGTTATGGACTAACTTAACCCAAAAGTCTTTTCTGTTTTCCTGCCGTTATAGACTGGAGTATTACTAATAGAGACCTTTCGTAAGAATTTTTCCTTTACCTTAACCGCTGTTGTGGCCGTGGAGCGTAACCGGAAAGTAGTTTCTTCTTTTACTTAGCTTATCTGTGCTTAACCTAATAATTATTAATTAGTGTTGGTACAGCTTTAGATGTTGCAACGTTGTCTATTCGATTTGTCTAAGTAACAGTAGTATTGTGTTGTTAAGTGGTAGATATATTATTCTAGGTTTGACAGACCACTATCCGGTTTACATAGTAATTGGTATCGCTAATTTCTTGGCCCGTACCCTAGTATGAAGTGTGGAATACTGTATTCGATTTACACATAATAAGGTAAGCTCACACAAAACAATACACTTAACTTGCAATCAGTATAGTCAACTTTACTGTAAGTAAAGTTGACCTACTGCACTGCAGGTATTACTATTCCAACAGTTACTAAGATCGACGATTATACGAATAATTGTTAGGCTGATAACGTTTTATATCCTTAAATCCACTACTCCCTTCCTTCTCTACCTGAAAAACATAAAGATCTTCGGCATTAACGTCGATATTAACGTTGAAAAACTGATTAAAAACGGTCAGAGATTCCCTTTCATTTATCAGTGAGAGCACTTTTAGTTTCATCTTTAAGTCCTAAAGGCAATGGTGTAAAATTTGATGGGGTTGAAGATACTTCAATTTAATCTGGGCTTTAATCATCTTACTTTCGATAAGTTGGAAAAAATCTTTAATTTTGTAAGGCATGAAGATGACGAATAATTTATTTTAATAGTTATTGTCAAGCTCTATCACATTTATTCAACGTATTCCTAATCCTTTTATGACTTAACTTCATACTAAAACATGATAAGGAGTTCAATTTAGAAATCATAGTTAACGTATTTAACTCAGATAATGAGGCCGTCTTTTACATTTTGAAATTCGCAACTTCTTTTAACGAAGTCAAGTATTTCCAGTCTTCATTGACGAAGGATACGTGGGAAACTCTAAGGATGTAGTGAATTGACAAGTATTTGTGCCTACTAAACATTGTTGTTTACGATACCGATATCAACTTTACAATGGCGGATTTTTGAACAGACATTGAAATATTTAAAATCCAATATAATCAAATACCTATGAAAGTTTATTAAAGTATAAGGAAGGTCCAAAGGGCATACACACTACTTTAAAAAGCGTACGATATCTTAGCGTTAAATATTGAAAGCTTTACAAATAGGGAAAACCGTTTTCAAATAGAAGTAAAGAACTTAGACGACTTTGTAGGCTCTAAAAGAGAGGTGTTCATATTATTGGTTTTCAAGATATATCCTGATTTAACGAGTAAACCATCGCCATTAACAAATACCTAAAAATAGGCTGTGGTGTAAGTAAGGCTTTAACGAAATTACTAAAGGAATTGGTATGGTGTCAAGTTAATAGTTCCTTTAATACCGGGAACGGGCTCACAATGATTAACGTGTTATCTTTTCCATTGTAAAGTGAGATCCTCATATAGCGGAAGCCATGTAAATGAAAAGACCCATTTAAGATTTTTGGTATAACCAACCTTGAAGTAATGGTTAAAACTATTAACGGTTTTGCGATGTTACTTATAACTTGAATTAAATTCTATATTAAGGCGACTAATAATAACAATAATAATTTAAATCCTTAAGCTAAGCGAATTACTTCATATATTCCTTTCTCTTCTGCAACCGATTAGCCAATAGAATGTCGACGACATTACCAACGATTAAAGAGGAATAACGTTAAGGATGAGGAATATATATTGGGCCGGATTTATAATACTGCTAGAGTTAGTTGGAGGAAAATAATAATTAAAATTTAGGTATTAAACTTGCTACATAGGATATTATCAAAACTTTGTGCAAGCTATTTAAAAAGAGCGATAGAGTTGAGATTCATGAGCTCTTTACTCAAAAAGTCGTATAATTTATGCTTAACCGAAACTTCAACCTTTAAAACTCAAATGTTACGATTTTCAAGTCGAGGGTTTTATATGAGATTTAAGGCAACACTACGGGGAGGCCGTACGAAAAATCATGTTTAATCGCTTGACAACATAGTAATAAATATAAAACCCGAATCAATACGCAATCTCCAACTATTTAGAAAATTAATCAACGTTTAGTAGTTTTATTAGCAACAAGTTTGTTGGCTAAGACTCAAGAGAAGTTTACCTCTAATATCTATAATATTATCTAAATATATATATAATTAACTACTACTTTATAAAATATTATCTTATTAGAATTATCAACACAATTTAGTAACAAGTACCTTTCGAAGAAAGTTATACGATATATTAATCTATTTTACCTTTTCATCAAAGTCAACGTTTATTGGTTCCGAATATAATTATCGAATTTTATTTCGAAGCTAAATATAAAGTTTTCAACTTATATTCCGTGTTTACTATTTATATAAGATGAAGATATTGAATTAATAGGAGTGTAAACTAAAGATACCCTTTTTGTCGGAACTGCTGGCTTTGAGGTATCGAAATAGCAGGCGATTAATGATTTCATGTTTTAAAATTACAGACCGGTCGCGACTTTATTGAAAGATAAATATTTAGACTTTGACGGATCGTTAATTTTCACCCATATTATTTACAATACTGATATCTACCTTTACTTCTATCAAAAGGTTCAAAACTCTAATTAAGCTATAATTAACGAAACTAACATAGAAAGAGCTCAAATTTATTTAAAATAATAAGCTCGTAGCAATTATATCGCGACTTTGTACTACCCGAAAACTTTCTCCGATTACTCAATTACCAAATAAGCCTAAAATTCAGCGAAAGAAAACTACGATAGACTAAACAAAACGTTCAACTATCAAATGAAAAACTTGCACCAGGGGATTGATATAGTTCTAATCGACCAATTAAAATTCAAGTGAAAAGTTTTTATAAAAGTATCTTATATAAATAACACCGATATATCGCTATAAATTGGATTTATTGAAACTATGTTTCATGACTAAAACTTATAAAAAAAATTAGAATCAGCAGCAACCTAATCCATTAAATATTCGTCCAATGTAAAAGAATTATTTGAACCAAACAGCTAAAAGAAATACACTTTTCCCGGTAGCAATCCGTATCAACTCGAGGAGCCTATTCGAATACATTTTTAAACTCGGAACAACCAGTGAAAAACGCCTTATAATCGACATAATAACACTCCATAAATTCTATAAATACAATAAAATCAAAGAGTTAAGGTAAAAGGACGGTTAAATCAATCCGTTTGATAATATAATAAAATCAACATCAAATGAAGCCTTGGGGAAATTTATAGACTACAATCAGTTGACTATACACATCAAAGACTACGTTAAAAGGCTACCTGGCAAGGTCAAATCACGTGCCGGCAAATAATAAGGGAAGCCGTGGTATCCTAGCAAACTAAAATACTACTAAAATACTAATAATAACAATCTAATTAATTAACATAGTTAAGTTAAAGGCATGGTTAAATGAGAGATTTGCCTAAGTCTATGACGAAAAACTTGTATATACGAGTCGATAAAGTCGGAATTTAAAACTATGGGGTAATAAGGGTTAATTTGGGTGGGAATAAACAGGGGTTTAACGAATTAATGAAATAAAATCGAAAGCTACTGGAAATAATTAGTAGACCACACTGGCATACACACAGAAAATAAAGAGCCGCTAATGTTAAAACAATAATAATTAAAATGTAATTAGTTAACGTAAGTTAACTTTATTAACGTAAAATTGAGTGTATTATTTTATAGGTTTACTGTATTAATTGTCAAGTTCATTATATTATGTTACCAATTCAAAATAAAGCACGGACCAATTAATTAGCCATAAAAATTAGTGTGCAGACCGGCTAGTGGTCTGCCAAACCTAGAATAATACGTCTACCACTTGACCACTTAATACTACTGTTACTTTGACCACGATTCGAATCGACAACTTCGTAACGTCTAAAGGCCTATTAGGCAATGCCTATCAACACTAACTATTATATTTCTTATTTATGATCTATATCATCACAATGTCAATGATAAACTAATAATTCACTTTTGTATTTTTCTATAAATTATAATAACAATATCTAATACCTGTTTCACAATACTTCTATAATGTATACGTAGAAATAATCAAAACATATAATTACTTAAAATATAATCTAGTCACTTGATTAAGAACATAACAACCTATCGTAATTCCGAGAATAGTTTCACGGATATATATCCATTCATTCGTATATACATTGATGTATTTTTTTGTGTTAGAATAATAGTAAAATGCAGTACAGCTAAGTCAACTATATACATAGTTAGTTGATTGTACTGACTGCATATTAACTGCAGTTTGTGGGATTGACTACAAGTCTAGTGCAGTAGGTACTCACTTCAAAGTAGGGCATGGACTAATGCATTTGGCTATACAAATTAGCGTGCAGACAGGCTAGCAGTCTGCCAAACTAAGAACTTATAACTCATCAACTACTTTCAATGCAACACTAGTTACTTCGAATACAATCATTCTAATCGACTATATTACAACGATAAAGGCCTACCAACACTAATCAATATTTATTTAGTCAAGCACAGATAAGCTGAATTAATAAAAAACTAATTTCCGGTTACATTTTACACAATTGTAAGGTAAAGGGAATATTTTTATCAAGGGCTCTTTTTTATTATGTCTGCTATTTACAGGTAGAAAAAAAAGACTTTTGAAATGTGCCTGCTATTTACAAGTATTGAAAGAGTGACAACGGTATTATCATCACTAAAAGCACCAAAAAATATTTACTAAACAAGTCTTAAAGCAAAAACGTTGAAATCAACCGCCTCAAAATCTCAAAAATCATCAAGTCGTAAAATTGGCAAACAGTCAAGTTAATACTATTACGCCTACTACAATTTTCAAATCGAAAAAACGACGAAATCCCAAGTTATTTAACTACCATTAACAAACAACCTGTTATGACTCAAAGACCAACTGCAGGTCATGAAACAAGCTAGCGGTCGGCTGCGTCATTAAGAGCCTGATGTCCAACACATCAAGCGGGGAACATCTCTTATATAAGCAACCCAGGGTTAAAGTTAGCCGATGGATCGCTAGGATAGCAAGGCGATCCAAACTATCCAGTACTGAAGATAGTATGAAGGTACGGATATATAAGGATATGGTCATCACCACATAGATAGTATTTCCTTCATAGTTCTTCAGTTGTCAATCTAAGTATTCAGTCTCATTATATTCTGAATAGCCTCACGGCTTTTGATCATCACTTTCACGGTTGCAATATTGTTCACTCAGCACCTCTACTATCTTCTTGATAACATAAACCCTCTGACACCTTCTATATACTCACGGCTATTTAATGTGATTATTACACAACCTACAACCTTATCTTTTACACCAAATTTTAACTTTAACACCAAGTTTTTCCTATCTATATCACCCTTTTCCTTTCCCTACGTCCCAAAATCGCTGTGCCAAATAAAAAAAATCGCCAAATCGCATCAAAAAAGCTACGTTGCGTGACTTCACGCTAAATCGCCAAATCATATACCCCCGATTCACCAAGTACATTACCAAATCCTACGTTAGCCAAACGTTAAAATATTTACTGAAAACACTAAAAATTAACATATTCAAAAACCCCGTTAAAAACAATTAAAATCCGCGGGCTTATGTTTGTTAAATACTTTAACAACAATTTGTAATTTATAAAAGCCGACGAAAACTTCACCTTTGAAAACCTAACCAATTACGTTAGACTTTTTCTCCTCGACATCGATTACGACGACCGAGTTACTGGTATAAAATCCCTTTATGAATACGTCGAATTTTTAAGGAAATGAAGCCTAAAAATGTGGAAACCGATAAAAATACCAGTAAAATTTAAGTTAATTATTGAACTATGTAAAAAAAACGTCTCATTACCATGAAAACATAACAAGGGAAAAGGTAACCTCGCTATAGTACTATATAAATAGGATATCAATAAAGACTCTTAATAAGTATAAGAAGATAAAAGCAAAAGAATTGCTAATAACAGCATTCCTTCACGGCCTTAAAGGCGTTCCCAAAATCACGCCCAAACTCAAATAAGTTCCTTGAACACTCTTATATAAAGTTTTTAATAGGTTGATGTTATTAACCGTGAATAATTAATTAACCTACGCGTCGTAAACTTTCAAATCCACTAATCAATGAAGCAAGAACCTTGACGTACCCTTAATACTAAAAGAAACATTACCAAGTTCCTCGCAGTAGAAACCCTTAAGTTTCTTTTCCCCCAAGCCCTTCAACACATTAAGTTTTAATAGGAAAATCAAGGAAGGACCTGCTTTACGCGTAAACCTATTATAAACATAACCACTAACTTTTTCCCTTTGAACTTGGCCAAAGATAATTATCCTGCCCACCAATACTAACACCTTTCCCAATAATGGTCGAGGAATTCAAAAGGTCACTATGACTAATACATCAATCTTTCCTCTCGAAATATCCGCATGGTAGATATGGATTATGCAGCAATTACTACGTTTGTCAAAATCTGGAAATTAAATAAAGAGTATAACGGTAAGCCGTACAACCTCCTTAACGTTAAGTTAAACCTGTTTTTCAACATTTATCGTTAAATAAAGGTTAAACTTTCGAGATTTTACTCGTCATTTCCCAATATCTTTATTGTCTAAACCGAGAATTATTACCTTTGGTACTTAACGAATTGTTTCTCTTTCCGAAAATCTATAGCGGTTTTAAAAGTTACTTCTCATATGATATCAATCTTACTCAATACTATATAAAATAGATATTATTGAGTAATTTCACATATTAAAGTATAAAAAAGTCGAAAAGTTAGATAAAACTTTTTAATTAGATACTTAACAGACTACGATTTTACTAACAAATAATGGTAAATATAGGAATTATCGAGGATATATTATGTTATCAAGTTCTTCAAGCCGTGATACGCTACAAAAAAAATCGAATACGCCCTACAATATCCCAAAACCGCTTGTAAAAGTTTTTTTTAGCTAGTTATGGTTTTAGTTTACGACTGTAATGGTATAGATCTCGAGCTGTAGTATATATACCCTCATGTTTCAAAATTTAACGACGACCAAAAAAACCTTTCCTACACGTGAAACACTAACTGCATATACAGAAGGTTCGATTAATATAGTTACGGGAAATTCTTGACCTAAAGACGGGATAATTAAACTACGAAAGGAAAGTGTTTCTTGTTATTAAAATATTCCAATTGACTACACAAATTTTCTTTAAGTACTAAAATATATTGAATTTATAACAAGTGTGGTTATTGATTAGCTTGTCACCTTTCGACTAAACGTTATAGATTATAAGAGATATATTACATCCAATATCACATTACCTCTAACGAAAATCATTTTAATTATAATACAAACTTGAAAAGGAAAATGGTTTAAGGGGTGAAAAACAAACCCAAGATTATCGATTATTACGAAGATACCAGTATTAATCCGAAAATAACGTAATAACTTATCGACCCCACCTTTTTATACCGCCTAACAAACGAAAACCCCTATCTCCAACATAATAATGAAGATACTGGCCCTATATACCTATTTATTATTCGCGACCATTACGTGAATCAAATCTTTTCAGTTATTATACCAAATACTGAAGCAACACGTTACTTAATAGGAGGTTATTCGTAATACATTGCGTTGCAAAAAGATACTAAAATTACCACGTGTTGGAATAGTAATACCTGTAGTGTAGTAGGTTAACTTAACTTATAGTAAAGTTAACTATACTGACTGTAAGTTAAGTGTATTTTTTTGAGTGAGTTTACTTCATTTGGTGTAAGTCGAGTACAATATGCCACACGTTACACTAGGGCACGGGCCACGCAATTAGCGATACTAATTACTGTATAGACCGGCTAGCTGTCTGCAATACATCCACCACTTGACCACGCAATATTACTGTTACTTAGAACGATCGAATCGATAACATTGCAACGTCTAAATACCTATTAGGCAAGGCCTACCAATACTGATTAGTGTTTATTAAGTTAAGCACATATTGGCTAAGTAGAAGAAAAAGCTACTTTCCGGTTACATTCTACGGCTATAACGGCGTTTAAGGTAGAGGAAATATTTTTGCGAAGAGCCTCTATTAGTATTGCGCCAGTCCATAACATCAGGAAAATAGAGAAGACTTTTAGGTTACGTTAGTCTATAACGGAAATCTTGAAGTAAACGACGGTATCGCTAATTGAAAACACCAAGAAATCTTTATGGATTCTTTTGAAGTAAAGCATTGAGATTAACTATGAGAAGTCTTAAAGTTCGGTAAGTTGGTTAACAGCTTAGTTAGTATTACTGCGAGTATTACTATTACAAAGACGATTAAGTCACACGGCTAAAAAACAAACAACTTTCGACCTTACCCTTTACATCAAAAACGTTTGCACCTACTTTACTCTTTTCTTCTTTCTCTACGCTAATTTAATCGTTAAGATCGCTGATTTGAGCGAAAACACCAAGAAATACCAAATCGCTCAAAGAAAGCCAGATCGCGCGATTTAATGTCAAGTTGTTAAACTCCAACGCGAATTTACATCAAAACACTAAGTCCTATGTCTAAGATCGCCAGGTGCTTTGCCTTATACGCCTTATACTCCCACTAAGTTTTACCTAAGCCGGAACCTCAAAATGGAACCTACCCAAGAACTGATAAAGGTAATTGAAGCCTTTGGAACTATCTTTACCAAAGATTATAACTACGACCTTTGGGGGAAGACTTTGACGAAGACTAAATCGAAAAGAATTTAACCAACTTCGTTGGGTATTATATCGTTAAGCAAGATTGCGGCGAAGAATTTGACCGCGGTAACCGTGCTTTTCGCAAATACCGTAAGTTTTTTAACGATTAGACTATTGATATGTCGAATAGGGTTTGGAAACGTGTTAAGTTAAGGTTAAGGAAAGAACTTAAACGTCGAGGGATTTACATATCAAAAAAAAAACTCCGCCAAGTTAGCAGAAACCCTTTACGATTTAACTCAATCTAAAAAATGCCCTTAAGACTTACGTCTCAAAGGTAAAATTGTTAAAGAACCTTAACGTCTTGATACGCGATTTAAAGAACCTCTCCCTTACCCTTATTTGAGTTAAGTCTCTTTACTCGTTAATGATGAGAAATATGTTGTCATTCTCAGTAATTTAGAACCTTTACGTAATAGTGCGGAATACGTACTTAGCGGCAGTAGGGCGCGTAAAGCATAAGACGCTAATACCGCTAGAGGAATTAACGTTAGCGCTTTATACCAATTAATTAAGTAAAATCGTCAGACTCTTTAGAACCTTTTGATTCCTATTACCACCTAGATCTTTAATCAGAATCGTCAAGCCCTTTTAAAACCCTTTTACAGTAGGTTTATTTATATGCGCGAGCACACTATAGGCCTTACTATAGAACTTTACCTCTAGAGCCAGGCGACTGGAAATTACCCTTAACACCATACTTTGGAGGCTTTAAGAATTGAATTGCCAGGAAACACTACCAATAAAGACTTGAATGACTATCGCGACCTGCTTCCACAATCTGTTAAGATAATAAACATTAATTATAAGCTTTATACGGATTTCGCCAAGATTTGGAACGATGTAAAAAAGTATAACGGAAAGCCTTATAATCTCCTCGATACGAAGATAATGCCCTTTTTGAATATCTATAAGTAAATAGAGGTTTCCCCCTCTGGTTTTTACTCATTATTCCTCGAAATCCTTACAAGGTACGCCAGAAACTACTATCTAACCTTTCTAATCCGAATAACCACCTTCCGCAAAGTTTATGATAACATGACGAGCTACTTTAAACACGACGTATACCTTACCTAATACTATATAGACTAGGCTATCATAAAGTGAACCACGATAATAATGAAGAAGAAGAAAAGGAAATGCTAATAGATATGCTAAATTAAATGCTTTACAAGTTAATTTTATGCCAAAAATTAATGGAGAAAGCTCATTCTAACAAAGATATATTTCGCGAACAGGTACAGGCAGCCTTTACGGGTGTGAACGAGTTAGAATATGCCTTATAACGCCTAAATACCACCTGCGAAGACTTTTTTAGCCGGTTTCGTTCCTCGCTCGTAACTGCAATAGCATGTATACTGAACTCGCTTAGTATATACCTATAAGCTGGCAACTTTCTAAACGTAAAGGAAGAAAATCGTACGGTAGTTAATTATATCGATTACAAACACGGTCATAAGCACTCTTAACGCCTAACTTCACCAGACTAAAAGTAATAGCCACGTTGTCACTAATAGGGTCAAGATTTAAAAGCACCTGTTAACTGTAATAACTATCATTGTAATGGTGGCAAAAGATGTTGGATTTGTAGTAAGTCTAGCTATTGATTAACTCTTTACCCTCCTACCGAACGCAACAACAAAAATGTAGTGTATTATATCCAATACCCTATTGCTTTTGAATAGGATTAATTAAATTAAATCGAAAACTTTAAAAGCGACAAGGCAATTAACGGTAACAATATCCCTAAGGAAATTGAGTGGTATAAAGATATTGTTCCTGACGAAGCTTAGTAATTAGCTGAATACACCTTTATGTACCATTTAGGCGGTAAAAACCTTTACCTCTACCTTAATCAAGTCACTAACCCCTTATATACCTTTAACCTCCGCAATCGTTGCGCAGACTATACGTTTTAAGGTATTATGCCAAACATAGGGACAATGATATAATTAATAAGAGGCTATTCGAAGTATGTGGTATTAAAGAAGAAAAGTACTACAACTACTAAGATTAATCTTTACGATACTAGTAGGGCTAAAGTTAGCTTCAAACTGAGAAAACAATTATTTTTACTATAAATAACAATGATTTAAATTATCATTGGATTAATTATATTCTACATCCCTAAGTTCACTACCATTTTCCTTTTTTACTTAAACTATATAAAAACCCCCAGCGTTAATGTTGACGTTAACTTCGACGAATTGGTTAAAAACGGCTAGAGGTTTTCCTTTGCCTTTAAGTAAAGGTACTTATAATTTCATTATTAAAGCCTTAGAATAGTACTATTTAATTATACTAAGTCGGAAATACGCTCATTATACTGGCGCTTTAATTACCTAACTGTTAACAGGTTATACAACATTCTAAAATCTATCAGAAAGTTTCATAACCACTGCTAAATATATTCTGAAACCCTTGGAAGATGTAATTTTACATTAAAAGACGATAAGAACTTTAACTATAAGGCTTTTATAAGTATATTTTCCTCAAATAATAATTTTATGTTTTAAATTGATAACTTAGTAATCTTTTGTTACTAGGCTCATTTTCAAAGTTTCTTTCGGTAAAAGATACGTAAAAAACGTTGAGGATATTATATATTAACATATATTTGGGTTTACTCAACATCATTGTTTACGATACCGGTACCAATTTTATGATGGCGGAGATTTGGGAAAATTTTAAGATAATGGGTATTTAGTGCAAATAGGTGCCTATCAAGGCTTACTGGAGTATTGGGAAGGTTAAAAGGGTATACGCACTACTCCGCCGAGTATACGATATTTTTACGTTGGAGATTACAAGCTTTATGTATCTGGAGACACGCTTTTAAATAGCGGTAAAAGGCCTAAATTATATTATGGACTATAAAAACCTAAAACGTTATTGGTTTTTAAAGCGTACCTACATTTAACAAGTGAATATCCGACATTAATAAGTACGTAAAAACGAGTTGTGGCTTACGGAAAATTACTAAAAGAATTTTGGAAGGAATCGATACGCCGCCAAGTTAATGATATCTCTAATACCAGAAACGTCCTTACAATTATCAACGAATTCGCTTTGTCGTTACAAATAAAAGTCCTCGTATAACTAAAGCCAGGTAAATGAAAATACCTATATAAAACCTTAAGTATCGCTAACTTTAAAGTAGTTATAAAAACTACTAACAGTTTTATAACTTTTCGTATTACCTAGGCTAAACCCTATATTAGGATTACTAATAATAAAGACCCTTCATTTAAGTGACCGAGCTAATACAAACCCTTTTCACCTATTATTAATAAGCTAATGGAACGCTGCCAATGTAAACGACCTTTAAAACAGATGAATGTTAAGAAGGAGGAATATATATCGAACAGTATTTACAATACTAATTAGGTAAACAGAAAAGAAAAGGATAACGAAGACTTGGTATTGAAGCTTCGAATATAAGGTATTTTTAAGACTTTTAGCAAACCCTTGAGAGAAATCGATAGTGTCGAAATTAAAAGCTTATTAATTCGAGGAGTCGCATAATTTGTATTAAAGGCCAAATTTCATTTTCAAAACCTAAATGTTACGATTTTGAAGTCGAGAATTATCCAAGAGGTGAAAGGTAAAATTACGGGGCGGCCGTACGAAAAATTACGCTGAATCTGTTGGTAGGCCTTAAATATTGCAACGTTATCGATTCTATTGGTCGAAGTAACAGTAGTATTGCGTGGTCAGATAGTGGATATATTATTCTAGGTTCGGCAGACTACTAGCCGGTCCGCACTGTAATTTGTATGGCTAATTGCTTGGCCCGTGCCCTAAAATGAATTGCAGTATACTACACTCGACTTACACTCAATTCGGTAAGTCCGCCCAAAGCAATACACTCAACTTGTAGTACAGTCAACTTTACTTACAGTAAAGTTGTCCTACTATATTACATGTAATACTATTCCAACACTGGCGGCTTTTTAGTTTATGCGCACACGCTAGTGTATCTGACCAATCTTTTCCGGTTAGCACTCAATTACCTCTTCGTCAACTGGCTAGACCCCTGTCAATTCCAGTATATTCCGCATCCAATTGCATGCAAATTAACCTCATTTGACCTTAATTTCTCCGTTGCCCCGAGGTACGAGTTTATTAATTCCTACAAAATGTTCTTTCGCCACAAGCCTTTTTAGGCCTTAACTTTAGCTGTACTAGTTAAACAAGTTATCATCGTAGCTTTCACTTCCTTGGCAGTCTTTCAATTTGCCAACACATCTTTATCTACTATTACGTGACTTGAGATTTCTAGATAGCCGGTTAACGTAGCTCTCGATACGTATAGTTTGCTTGTTACTGTTTACAAACCTTTTTAGGGCTTTATTTAACGTGGCTTTCGTTATGGTATCCATAGGATTATTCTTTGCCATCGATCCACTGGAACTCCCTAATCTCCCTTCCATAGTAAGCTTTACAAAGTACCATTACATCGATTATCAAGCGCTTTTTTCTAGTGGTTCCGAGCTTTAAAAGGCATTTAAATAGGCTTTTTAAGTCAGTACAAATTACTATCAGTATAAAAAGAATCCGTAATTGCCTAATAATAAGGTTAAGGGTTTTATATAGTATTATGCCTACGTCAAAGCCAGCTATTATACCATAGACCTCCGATATCAATACGTTACGTATAATTCTTTTACACTTAACGGAAGAAAAGTGAATTAGGTTTTCTATAATATTAAATTGATCTTTTTACCTGTTTTCGTTAACGAGGGTTATTAAAAAGCCGATTTGTAAAGACAAGTCGGTGTTATTTGTAAAAGATCTGTTTGTAAAGATTATTAGCTTAGCCTTCAAAAGGTTGATAGACACCATATTAATCCCGCGGTCTAGGTTTAGCCTTTACTACTCTAACCTTTTATTTAGTCGGTTAAGATATTTATCCATTGGTGTTTGTACTTATGCCGTAATAAATAAATTGTAAGAGGCTTCCGTTTGGAATAGGGTAGTAATATAGTTACCCCGTACGCACTATTTCAGATACCTTTAAACTTTAGCCTCGTTGGTTTTATTAATTATAATAAAAATAACGCTTTAACCCTTTTAGCGAAAGTTTAGGCCGGTATTACCACTAAATATGCGAATTAACGATTTATTAAAGTTAATTTGGTTATTTTTTGTTAGTATTGTTACCGGCTTTTATTTTTAAAACTTAGAGTCCTTAATCGTTTTCTATTCCAGTTTTGTAAAGCCAGTTGTTACAACGAAAAGAGTATCGTTCATTTATATACCTACCATATCGAAGTCCTTCTTTTAGCGTTATTAGCAAATACAGATCGTATATTAAAGACTTTATAGTTAACCGGGATTTAAAGTGCGATTAGTAGGTTAGAAATAAGTAAACACCTACTTTAGCCAATTTATATAATGATTTGATACACCGTATTACCGTTCCTAAAGAGTAAATAACACGTAGCTTTTATAATAGTTTTAACAATATATATTTTTTGCAAATCTGTTGTGAACTATATATAGGCTTACGTAATGTGACGGATATTAAGTATAAACTTTCTTTTAATCTTAGTAAATAAACTTATTATTAAAGAAATTGCCAAGTGTTAGTTAATTTTTTTAATCGTTAATGACTACATAAAGATTTGTCCTTACCTTCTTTACCGTATCATTAATCAATTAGTCGCGACTTTTCGTACGGCTGCCCCATGGTCTTGCTTTCAACCTCGTGGATAATCCTCGACTTAAAAATCGTTATATTCTGGTTTTAAAGGTTAAAGTCGGTTTTCGGTATAAATTGTATAACTTTTCGAGTTAATAGGTCGTTGATTTTAATCTTATAGCTTTCTTTAAAAGGTTTTCCGGAATTTTTAATAATAGATTATGTCTCAAGCTTTACTATTAAGTCTTCGTTATCCTTCTCTTTTCTGTTTACCTAAGTAGTATTATAAATACGATCCGGTACATAGTTTTTTTTAACGTTTTCCTTTTTTGGGAGGGTTGTCCACGTCGGCGGCGTTTTATTGGTTCATTAATAATAAGTTAAAGAGAGTCTTTTTAGCTCGGTCGCTTTATTTAGAGTTTTTTATCGTTAGTAACCCTATTATAACGCTTGATCTAGATGATTTAAAAAGATATAAGACCGTTAGCAATTTTAATAACCAGTTTAGAGTTTATGATACTTGATATTTTATATAGCCTTTACCATTCATTTAACTCACACTATATGTGGACTTTACTTTGTAATAGCAAAGTAAGCACATCGATCGTTAAGAGACCATTTTTGATATTAAAGGCGTTATTAATCCGGCGACGTATTGATTCCTTTTACAGTTCCCTTAATGTTTTGTTGTATTCCATAGCACGTTTTTAAGTACTTGCCGAAGGCGAAGATTCACTCTTTAGGTATAGGTATGCTCCAAAAACTAAAAGCATTGATACTAAGCCGTTAAGACCTACGGTATTATTAAGGCCTTTTACTATCATTTATAGGCGTGCCTCCGGATCTGTAAAGTTTCTAATCTTTAATGTAAGGATATTATACGTTTGGCGAAGTAGGGTGTATGCCCTTTTAACCTTCACAATACTTTAGTGGGATTTTACAGGTACCTTTTTGTATTAAATACCTATTATTTTAGCATCTTCTTAAAACTTCATTGTTGCAAAGTTAGTGTTAGTATCGTGAACGACGACATTAGATAAGCTCAGATACATGTTAATCCATAACATTCTTAGCGTTTTCTATATATCCTTTGCCGAAAGGGATTTCAGAAACTGTGCCTCATAAAAAGTGGTTACGGAATTAACGACATGAAAAATAAGTTTATTATACAAGTAAAATACATCGACGAAAATCTAGTAATTGAAATTCTCATCGTCTTTTAACGTAAACTTAAACCTCTAAGAGGCTTAGGTATATGTTTATCAGTAGTAGTAAAGCTTTTTAATGGCCTTTAAGGTAAAGTATTCTACATTTTTATACCTTGTATACTTTAAGACTTTATATAATTTATTAATTGCTAGGTATTTAAAACGCTAGTTTAATTAACGTATTTACGATTTCGTTTGGTTTAACATCATTTATTTTAAGCTTTAAAGATAAAACTATAGGTGCCTCTATCTAAAAATAAATAAAAACCTTCAACTATTTTTAACCAGATTATGTACATTAATGTTAACATTAACGCCGAGGTTTTTATATTCTTTAAGTAAAGTAAAAAAGTGGTAAAGGACTAAAGGATCTAAAACGTAATCGTTTTTACAATAGTTTATATTTCCGTTATTACTAGTAACTATAGTTGTTCGCCTAAACTAAAGTTAATTTTAGTTTTGCCCATATCGCAAAGATTCATTTCAGTTACTATAGTGTTTTCCTTTTATAGTGTTACATATTGCAAATTTCCTTCTATTAAATACCTTATTACATATATATCGGTCATACTATCTTAAAACGTATAGTCCATGTAACAATCGTGAAAGTTAAAAGTGTATAAGGGGTTAGGGGTTTGATTAAGGTAAAGGTAAGGGTTTTTATTACCTAGCCGGTATATGAAGGTGTAGTCGGTTAATTATTAAGCCGTATTAGGAGTAGTATCTTCTTTGTATCATATAATTTATTTAAAGGCGTTGGCGTTGTTAATTAGCTTGTTGCCTTCGAAGTTTGCGATTAGATTTAAGTAGTACTATTTAAAAGTAATGGGGTATTAATCTTCATATATTATCCTTTTATTATTACGTTTAAAAAGAGGGTACTAAATTAACTAGCAACTAAACTTGCCATAAATTTAACTTTTTTTGCTATTATTACAACGGTAGTATTATCGGTTAATAGTTTCGTGTACATTTTGTTTTTACTAGCGTTAACGTGAGTGTTACCTCTAATTTAAAGCTATGGTTGATAGGCTTAACTTTAGGCGTTATAGGCAACCGTACTTACGGTCGATGTAATTAATTACCGTAAGGTTTTTTTTATTTACGTTAAGAAAGTTACCGGCTTAGAATATATATCGAACGAATTTGGTATACGTGTTATTATAGTGGTAAGCGAAAAACGCAACTAGTTTCAAAAGCTTTCGTATGTAGTATTTGAGCGTTATAAGGTGTATTTGAATTTGTTAACACCCGTTACTGTTACTCGTACCTATTCGCGAAATATAACTTCGCTAATGTAGGTCTTCCCTATTGCTTTCTAACATATTATTAATTTGTAAAGTATTTAATTGAAAACATTCATTAGTGATTTTTTTTTCTTTTACTATTATTATAATTTACCTTATAGTGGTCTAACTTGTTTGGTATTGTATAAGGTGGACATCTTATTCGAAGTAGCCCTTTATATTATTATAAATCTCGAGAAACGTGATGACGTTTATTAGAAAGGTTAAGTAATAATTTTTTCACGTAATTTATAAGGATTTCGGAAAATAGTAAGTAAAAATCAAAGGGTAGGATCTCTATTTACTTACAAATATTTAAAAAGGGAATTATCTTAGTGTCACAGAGATTATAAGGCTTTTCGTCGTATTTTTTTCTATTATCTTAAATCTTGGCAAAATCGGTTATAGGTTTTTAGTTAATGTTTAGTATTTTGACAGGTTTTGGAGAGGGGTCGCGATAGTTACACTATCCTTAAAAGGTGTTTTTAATAGTTTAAGATTTAAGAATTCCGACGTACGGTATTAAGGGTAATTGCAAGTCACCTGGCTCAAAGGTTAAAGTTCTATAATAAGGCCTATGGAAGGTTCATATGTATAGGATAATCTAAAAGTAAAAGGTATTTGAGGGATTTGGCAATTGGATTTCTAAGGGGTAATAGGTTTTTAGACGATCTTATTTAATTTATTAATGTAATTCGTTAACATACCTTTTTCCCCGTCAACGGCTTTTGCTTTACGTGGTTTGCTGTTGTTAAAAACGTATTTTGCGTTGTTACATAAAGGTACTAAATTACCGAGCAAATCAACAGGTTCCTTATCGCTAGAATATAAAGAGGTTTAACTTATCTAAGGGTAAATTAGGGGTTCTTTAAAACTTATGTGTGGGCGTTATAATCCTTTAACGCTTTTTTTTCCCCTAAAGATCTTAATAATCAAGATTTTAAAGGCAATTTTCCTATTGAGTTAATTCGAAAAAGATCTTCATTAATATTATTAGTGTCTTATTAGAAATTTAAATGCCACGGCGTGTAGCCTTTTTCTTTAGCTTGGCTTTAACCGTACGTTGAATTATCTTTTACATATTAGAAGTCCAGTGGTTAAAGAACTCGCGAAAATCTTAAAAAACGCGGGCGCCTCATTTAAACTCTTTACCAGCATTAGACTCGAGGATATATTAGCTAACGTAATTAGTTAGGTAAATTTTATTGGAGGTTTTATCAACGTCTGTGGTTTACAGTTATTTGTCGTAAAACTTGACGAAAATTAATCCGAGGTTTTTAATTTCTTTTTTCCAAGCGAGGTCGGTGATAACTTTGAAGTAAGTACTTACGGTAGCCATCTTAACGTTCTAGTTTGTATAGGGCTTATAAGGCGAGGTACTTGGTGCTTTTGGGAGTAGAGGCTTGGTGTTTTAGTGTAAAGTCGCGTGAGAACTTAGCGATTCGGCGTGGAGTCGCGTGATGTGGCTTTCTCGGCGTGACTTGGTGTTTTCGCTGAGAGCAACGAACTTGACGATTGAAGTTGCGTAGGAAGTGAAAAAAGGTGAAGTAGGGTAAAAGTCTTATGTAGAGGGTGAGGTTGAAAGTCGTTGTTGGTGTAGGTTGTTTGGCGTAGGGACTTAGTCGTTTTTCTGTAGTAGTAATAGCACCCGCAGTAGTACTGAATTAGCCGTTTACCAACTTGCCGAACTTTGAAACTTCTGACAGTCTATCTTAACGTATTTAAAAAGGATTAATGAATATTTCTTGGTGTTTTCAATAGCGATACTATCACTACTTCTAAATTGCCATGAAAACCGACGTAGCCTAGAAATCTTTTCTACTTACTGCCATGAAAACCGACGTAGAAGTAGAGGCCTTTCGCAAAAATCTTTCTTCTACCCCAGCGGTCGTTTGACTTAGAGAGTAACCAGAAAGTAGCTTCTTATTTTACTTAGATTATCTGTGCTTAACCTAACGGTCAAGAACTGATCAGTGTTAGTAGGCTTTAGACATTGCAACTTTGTCGATTCGATTGATCGAAGTAACAGTAGTATTGCGTGGTCAGAAGGTGGATATATTGTTCTAGGTTTGGCAGACCGCTAGCCGGTCTGCACTGTAATTTGTATAGCCAATTGTTTGGCCCGTGCCCTAGAGTAAAGTGCAGTATACTGCACTCGACTTATACCCAATTCGGTAAGTCCGCACAAAGCAATACACTCAACTAGCAGTACAGTTAACTTTACTTATAGTAAAGTTGACCTACTACACTACATGCGATACTATTCCAATAGAATCGTTTAAAGATACAATAATAAAAATAAAGATTGAATCCTTACATAATTTTTAATGATTTAAAAGATTATATAACGTTTCTTGATTGCTTCAATAGAAAGTTTATTATTTAAACATAAATTTAAGTTCGTTTTAAATAGCCGAAATATAATGTAAGTTTACACTTAATTAGTAATAGATTTATAGCGGGTTATATCATTGGAATTGCCATGGAAACTAAGGTTTATCTAAGTTTTAAAAACGATAATGAGATATATTCACCCTTTTTACTGATTAGTTAAAGTAAATGTTTATTAGGTTTTAACCTGCTAATTAAACTTTGAATTATTTTTAGGTAAAGAGTTTTCAATATACAACCCATACTCATTAGTAATGTCAGAAGAAAACTTCATCTTAGTAGATAAATAAATCAATAATACTATTTTTATTAAAACAGCTAGTTTCGTGGCATCCAAATAACAGGCGATTAAGGACTTTAAATTATGAAACTATAAGCCGGTTACGACGTTAATAAAAGGCAATCAACTTTACTTTAACGGATCGTTAATCTGTATGTTTGATATTGATATTAGTTTTAGCTTTAGCTAAAAGGGTTAAGGTATTTACTTATCCATAATCGATAAAACTAACGTAGTTAAGGCCTAATAGCACCTAGAATAACGTGTCCATAATAGTTATATTACCACCTTGTGCTAATGAAGTGCCTTTTACGACCTATCCATCGTGTTATAAGCATAATATCGAATGGGTAATGACTTTAATCGGCTAAATGAAAAGTTTAAATGAAAAATACGAAACCTGAACCGAAGGATTAATATGGTTTTAATCGACTTATCGAGGGTTAAATTAATAATCTTTAAGAATAGATCATTTATAAATAATACATACCTGTCTTTACAAATCGGCTTCCTCATAACCCTTGTCAATAAAAATAAGTGTAAGGACCAGTTTAACATTATCGGCAACTTAATTTACTAGAACTTTGTTAAATTTAAGAAAATTACATAGAATGTATTATATTTAAAGATATATGGTATAATAACAGGCTTTAATATAAGTATAACGATATAAAAAACCTTTAACGTTATTATTAGGCAGTTAAAGACTCCTCCTATCCCGGTGGTCATTTATACCGACTTGAAAAGCCTATTCGAATGCATTTCCAAGCTCGGAACCACTGATGAAAACGCCTAATAATCGATGTAATGGCACTTCGTAAAGCCTACAAAGGGAGGGAAATTGAGGAGTTCCGGTGGATCAACGGTAAAGACAATCCTGATAACTTTATAACGAAGGTATCTCCAAATAAATCCCTTCAAAGGTTTATGAATAACAATAAACTAACCATACATATCGAGGGCTATATTCATAGGCCTCCCGGTAAGGCTAAATTATGTGGCGATGGTTAAGGATGTGCTAACGAAATAGAAAACTGTTAGGGGATTGACGATGTTAACTTGTTTAACTAGCATGGCTAAAATGGAGATTTACATAAGCCTGAGGCGGAAAAACTTTTTGTAGGAATTGATAAACTCGAACCTCGGAACCACGGGGCAATTAAGAGCAAATGGGGTTCATCTAAGTGTAAATAAATTCAGCTTAATGTGAGAGTTAGTTGGAATTGATAGGAGTCTGTCTAATTAACAAGAAGGTAATTAGGCGATACCCGGAAAAGATTAATTATCCACATTAGCGTACGCGTAAAAACTAAAAAGCCGCCAGTGTTAGAATAGTAATACCTATAGTATAATAGATCAACTTTACTTACAATAAAGTTAACTATACTGAGTGCAAATTAAGTGTATCGTTTTGTATAGGCCAATTGTCTTGGATGTAAGTCAATTACAATATGCGCCCACTTTACTCTAGGGCATGGGCCAAGCAATTGGACATACAAATTACTGTGCAGACCAGCTAGCGGTCTGCCAAACCTAAAACAATACATTTACCACTTAACCACGCAATACTACTGTTACTTAGACCAATCTAATCTACAACGTTGCAACGTCTAAAAGTCTGTTAAGCAAGGCCTACCAACACCACAGAACTTAATTATACCGATTCCGGTAAGGCCAAAGTTGGCTTGAATACTGGAAAAGAGCTCTTTTTACTAGGATCGAAAACTGTTATTACCGTTGTTAATACTATTATTTTCCGTATCTTGGAATATCCTACTCCATTCCTATTCTATCTTAAAGATATGAAACGTTTCGAGGTAAACGTTAACGTTTGAACTAATAAATTAATTTAATCAAGGGAAACTAAGAGATTCCATTTAACTCAAAATTGGGATATATTTTACCTTTACCTTAAAAAGCTAAAGGTTATTATACTAAATCTGATGTATTAAAAACTTTGTTAACTATAACCCAAGCTAAAATACCCCACAATTCATAAAATATATTAGGTTTTTAAAAAATCTGGTTACGTAAAAGTAAACTTACTAAATTTGAAGACGATTAAACAGCTTTACTACTACTATCAAACACACTCCCAAACACCTTTAAAATTAAAATTTACGTTGAAAATAAAAACGAGAATTTAACTTCAAAGTTTTTGTAAACGTGTTTTACCTGTAGGATAAGCTGGTATTTCACATTATTGACTCCACTACAGGGTTTTACAGCGTTAAATTCCTTAAAATCATTACAACAATAAATATTATGGAAAACACTACGTATTTTGTGAATTGATATATATTTGGTATCACTAAACATACTGATTTAAGATATCAATACTAATTTTCCCGTAATAAAATTGTAAGTTCATATTGAATCGATAGGATTTAAGTGTAAACATGGTTTTATTAAAATTTATAAGGGCATTAGTAAATTCTACAAGATTTACAACCTTTTATAAAAAGTTGATAATATCCTTACCCAATGAATTAAAAGTTTTATAAGTTAAGAAGTACCACTTCAAATGGCTATGAAAGGCTTTAATGATACTATTAGTTTAAATAACCTTATACTAACTTTACTGGTATTTGGAGCCTACCCACATATAACGATTAAATCTCAATCATTACCAAACACTTAAAAACGTGTTGTGATATATGACAAAGCCCTAAAGAAACTAAGGAAGAAATCAGTACGCCGCTAAATCAATAACTCACTTAATACCAGAAAAGAACTTTCGATAACAGATACATTATCACTATCTCTTCAAAGTAAAATCTTTATATAATGAAACCCAGGCAATTGGAATGGATCTTATAAAATATTGAATATCGCCAACCTAAAAGTGGTGTTTAAAACGGTTAACAGCCTCATTACTTTTCGAATCACATAGGTTAAACCATAAAAAAAACCAAGTCTAATAAAGATTCCTACGTTGAAAACCTTCGAGCTAAACGAATTAACTAACATAATTCTTCTGAAACAATCATTAATAACTCTCTAAAACGTTGACGGCGTGTAAAAACCACAAAAAATGAAGATATATATTAAAGAAGAGGACGATAACGAGGATTATGAGCTTATAAAGGTATATATAATAGCGTGGGTATCTTGAGAAGATATTTTTACTGGAGAATTTGCCCTCAAGTTGCGTATTGAAAGCATTATCAATATACCGGATACACCTGTTAGAGAAAGCGACTGGGTAGAGATTAATGACCTTTTTACAAAAGAGGTTATTTAACTTATATTGTTAAGGTAATCTAAAAGCTAAAACGTCATAGTCTACAAATTGAGGATAATTTAAGTGGTTACAAATAAGACTACGGATAGTCCGTATGAAAAGTTACGGCTAATTGTTTAAAGGTACGATAATATAGGTAAAAACTGTATCTATACTTAATCGACTTTAATCCAGAATATCAACTAACGTTTAATCGTCTTATTTGTTTCTAGTTTAACTACTAGTGTAAACAGTAAGTTTACCCGTAATATTCGTAATATAATGTGAATGTATATTTAATGTGCTTCCGATTTTGAGCGGACTGTTATTGTTGGAACTGCCGAAAAAACTAGAGGATGAATTTCCTATTGGAACGATAATAAGGTATATTAAACCTATATACGGACTAGCTGAGTCAGTTAATAATTTAATTTGAATTTATTGTTGAAATATACAATAGGTACAGTGTCACAGTATACAACTCAACAGTAGGAGCAACAGGGCCAACTGAGTTCGTCAGTACTTAGTACAAACTTTAAGTACTAAATACTTTAATACCAAAGGATGAGGAATTCACCGGAGTTGTATATATTACCACCAGCACTAGCATTTTACTGGTGTAAGTACTAGTATTGAATAGTACAGAAGTTTAGTGTAGGGATGCTGCTTGGACTAGTAATTACTAGTACAGAGGAACTAGTATTTACTAGTATACACTAGTATTGAATAGTAAACGAGTCTCGATCCTGATAGAGATCGTTATGAGGATATGCTTAATTATGATTTGAATATATATTAAGTCTTCCATGTGAATTCTAAAATACTTGAACTTATAAGCCTATGTAATATCTTTTTGTGTAGCATATTAAACACATTATTAGTATGATTTTCTACTTCTACTTCTAAAATCAGTTACTTCGTTTGATATAGATTAAAATATACACTATTTTAGACTATTTCATACCTTTAAGGATGTCTTTTTAGCATATTTAAAATGTGGCTTGTTCTCACCACCAGAGCTGTCTTACGGCAATAACTGTGATAATGGTCCTCCTTCACAGAGTACTGTTATTGTTTCCGGTCCCTTAAGACCTATAGGTTTTTCTTCTCCGGTTGAATCTCTATCTCTTAGATTTCTACGTTTTAGAGCTATTCACGTTGCTTTAGGGGCTTTGAACCCTAAATCTTTGTTGAGGAATGGAAGAAAAAAAGTTCGTAATACCCATAAGGACAAAGCTGAGTAATATATTTAAGCTATCAATGCTAATGATCTTGCTGATGAGGAATCAGAAGCTAGAACCAGAACCACTAGTTCTCTAGAATTCACAAAGCTTAAGTTAGCTATCGACTTGTATGAAAGACTACTAGTTAAGCTTAAAGAACGCCTTGGAAAACCGGAACAACCTAAATCTATGGGTACTATTACGCTAGTAAAAGAGGAGGAGGGAAATATCAAGAACCCTTTTTAACGTTGAAAAAAGGAAACAACTTACAAAGCCTAAGTTACAATTATTAAAAGACTGTAAAAAGTTAACCTTTACAAATATTAACGTCTGGTTAATATCTATTAAGGGCTATTTTGTTAGTAATTATTTTTTTTATATCTTAAAACATATATTTAAGATCAAGATAAATACAGTCTCTATAGAAAAGGACTATATTTTTTCATTCACGTTTATTGACTACAGTTTTACAAATATTTTAAGAACCATGCGTACCCGAATCTGGGCTTACAAGATAATTACATACTTTATTACTTTCAATCTTTCAGCCGTTATAGTAGGTATTAAGAGCCCGTATAAAGCCTTATTGAAGTTGATTGGCATATGCCAAGGTATTGGACCGATTTACTATTAAGAACTTGTTTTTAAAAAAAAATCGTCTCCTTCGCCCTTTACAATATTTAGCCTTCACCTTCTTTGTAACAGCCTTCGAAAATACCAAAAAATCTTAATTTATTAAAGCCGTTAGGTTAAAGATATTAAGTATTCCCTACAATTTCTGACCCATACAGAGCCCGAGTTTTTCGTTTTAATAGTTTGTATGCGAAGTGAATTAAGGAAAGCCGTTTCTTTATCATTACTTAAACTACAATTAGACTTCCAAGACTAAAAACGGCTTGAAGGAGGAAAAGAAACGTGAAATTCCATTATTTAAAGATGACCCAAGAATATGCCATATATTAACTAAAATCAGCGTATTAGTCAATTTAAGAAGAATTGATTTACAGGCTCTTATAAGAGCTATTTGGTACAGGCTTATTAGACATTGTATCTAAATCTATAGCCTTTCAATACTGGTAAATTTATTAGTAATTACAAAAAAGCGGATTCTGTTTCCGTTGACAATGGTAGGGTAAAAGACCTCCGTTACTTGTAGAATTATTACTTTATAGTGCTGCTATAATGAATTACGTAGTCAAATATATAAGACTTTGTATAAGACCCTATACTGAAGAGTTTTGGCTAATTAGAAGCCGTATCTTACACGGGTGTACCCTCTTTAAGGTATCAATTTTTAGTGTTAAAGTATCCACTTTTAATGTTAAAGGCTTTACTTTCTACATTAAACCGCCAAAACAAATAATTAGAGGCCGTACTAGATACAGGTATTGCTGTAGTGTAGGTCCTTCTTTTTACGTCAAGTCTTTAGTTTCTTCTTCTCTTTTCCACATTACAATATTGTTTTGTAATCGATAAACTTCAGTTTCGAGACTTTATTAAAACTGATTTAGGTTTGTCTTACTATATTTTTAACAACGAGAAATCGTTTTCACATCTTGAGATATAAAGCGCAAACTACTCCAGATTAAGCACTAGGGGAGGTGTTATTTATTCTACTAGTAAAGAAAAGTTAGGTATCGGTTAAATTGAATAAAGTTCACAATTATAATACCCTAACTTTTTATAAATTTTTTATTGCCTTAAGTTTAATATAAATATGATTAGTCCATTAGAGCTTTATAACCTAGGAATTAGAGTTATAAACTTATTATTGGTCAACTCTAAATCTAAAAAAATAGTTTCTACTATAATTATCGATTATAGCATTATCTAGGCTACATAATAATTCTATTGCAATGCGATTGTTATAGCAACCACCAAGTCCTTCAATACTTTCCTCTAGCATACTAAGTTTGGTTACATTAGCCTAAGGTTAGAAAAAAAATCACTCAAGTTATTGGATGGCTTAAAAAAAGATCAGAAAACGGAGTATTTCGACATTATATGTGCCCTTTGTAAACTCTTAAAAAACATCCGTTGGAAACCAAGTTTCCAATTCGGTACCCCGGAAATAGAAAGGTTTATTTGGACCTCTAATATCATTTTTGAATTATTTGCTGGGCTAAGGGGTAAACGCCGTGGCTTAATGAATATAAATGTTAAATATTGTTATAGAATTTGTGATATAGCCATTATATTTCTTGGTAAGAGACTAAAAGCCATTTATCGTATATCAAATAAAATAATTAAACGTATTTGGTATACAATAGATTTTTTAATCCTCGACGGAGGCAACGATTTTGTTGAATATATAGTTATGAAAATTTTTATAGACTATGTTTTTACCCTTCAGTTTACTTTATTATACATGCCTAAAGAAAACGGAATTTCCCAACGCTTTAACAGAGTGATTTTGGAAAATATAAGGACCTGGACTATTGTCAGAAAAGTGTCATATCACTTGTAGCACTGTCTGTTTTAAGCAACCGTTATTATGGCTAACTTTACGGGTAATAACAGGAGCAGGATCTAGCACACCACGCCTTATAAGGGTCTTTACGATAAAGCAAAGGAATATGTAGGTTATATACCCAACGTTAAGTTTGCATTTACTCCCGTCTTTGCTATTATCGTCTACATACTTTCTATAAAACGAATAAACAGTTAAAATACTAATTTAACAGTAGAAAAAGGAATCCTTTTTATGGAAGATTTTTAACATCACTAATCCCTGGTATATCTTTAAGATTTACATTTTAACCTGGTTGAGAAACTCGATGAGAAAGATTGTTAGTACTTTTAGCCTAACGGTTTTTGAAAAACCCATTACGGGACCCCGTAAAGAAATTGTAAGGGAAGAAGATATTAAATCTATTAAGTTTGGTATCCCTTATAATACTGTAACGGCAGCTTCAAATTTTAAGTTAAGGAGGATTATTCGCCAAGCAATACAGAAAATAGTAAATAGCTTACCGGAAAGTTTGATAGTAGATGCTGTTGTTGATTAAATATGGTCTAGTTTATGCTTTTAGTTAACAAATTGAAGAAACATCTAACTATAAAGGAAGCTTTGAAGAACTTATATGCAAAACACTAGAAAAAGGCCCTCTATAGTAAAATACGGAGTCTGCTATCAATTAAAGTCTTTAAACTATTAAAAAGGATACTATACATCACTCTTTAATTTTGAAAGAAGTAATTGAGGTTAACACTAATTTAAAAAGTTCAATCGAAAGATATAAGGTTAGGATTGTAATTTGAAGATTTGAATAAAAGTATGGTGTTAACTACACCAAAACCTTTGTTACTATAGTAAAGTCTTTCACGTGGAGGATCCTTATTACGTTTGCTTTTTTCTACGGATAGTATATCGACCAAATCGATATCGACTAGGCTTTTTTTAATGGGGAACTTAAAGAACTGGTGTTAATGGAGATCCCGAATACCATTAGAGACTTTTTCCTAGAGTATTCAGATATAAATATTGTGGGTTTTAATTTTACAGTCAACTAAGTCTTTTAATTATTTGCTTTGTTTTACGGGCTAAAGTAGGCTTTAAGATAATAGTTAAAGAGGTAAAGTGAAGTATTTAATATCCTCAAGTTTAAAAGACTAAACTTTGATAACAGGGTATATATTAATTATTGTTATTAACTTATTATATGTACTTACGTTGATAATTTTCTAATTATTAGCCCTGAATTAAACGCTATCAAGACCTTTAAGATGGATATTGGGAATTACTTCAAGTATAAGGACCTGGTATAGGCGAACCACTTCTTAGGGGTACGTATTTTAAAAAACAGAAACGTATATATGATTATTTTAGTACAAGATACGTATATCCAAAAGGTACTAGATGTAAAAACAGAGGAACTGAGTAGACGTCCTGCTTATATCCCTATTTTATCCAGATCCCTCGTTTATGATATGCTACATAAACATTAAGCGAATATTTTACAAACCAAGAAGTATTAGTTAGATATGGGGGCTTTTAACTATATAATGTGTCTAACTAGGCCGGACATCGCCTTTTTTATTTTGGTACTATGACTTTTATACCATAATCCTTTACATGAAAATATTACACTTGTCAGTTACACCTTTAGATACTTTAAACAGTATAAAAACCATAGACTATAATTAGGTAGTAAGAAACTTTTCGCAGGTTTATATTGGAACTCTACAAACTTTAGATAAGATTACTATAAAGATATACGAAGACTTTCAATCAATAGCTGATGCGATTCCGACTAAAAGGGGATAAGTCCATTGGAAAGTCTACCTATGGATATATAGTTTAAATCGTTAATAGCACGGTTAACTGGCTATCTAAATAGGGATCCAAAGTGTGTTTTTCTTTTGTGAATGCTGAAAGTTTGGTAGTGAAAAGTGTTACTTAAAACACCCTTTAAATGATAAATTTATTCACCAAGATACTTATTTCTGTTATCGTTACGATATACTGTGATAATAAAGAGTGATTAAGTAATTGAAAAACCCAGAGTATTACCAATATACTTAATATATACCTTTTGAAGAACACTTTATAAGGGATGAAGTAGAGCGTGGCATAATATAAATCAAGTGGGTTTCTACTAATAAATAAGTAGCTGATGGATTAAAAAATCTATTTACAAAGGAAAAACACGAAGCAATGATGTAGACCTAAGCTCAGATTTTATTAATGGTTTATGAAGCTTTGTATTTTAAATTTATTTAGAGTACTACAGGTATGTAATAATGGATTAGTTTTTGTGTGAAATTGTAATATTGATAAAGAAGATACTAGAAAGGTTATTGGTTTAAATCGGACTATATAAGTCTTTTTGCTTTTTGTATCTACGGGTTTTCCTTTTTTCTGTACTACATTTCCTTTACTTTACTCTTTATTTCTTTTTCTTCTTTTTCTTTTCTTATCAAGTAGAGTGTACCTTTTAAAAGGGTATGATGAAATATATAATAGGTATATTCACACAGTATATAATTCAACAATAGAGTGAAGAGAATTGATTGGGCTAGTTAATACTTGGTACAAACTTTAAATACTAAATACCTTAACATTAAAGGATAAGAAGTTTACCGGAGTTGTAGATATTACCACCAGCACTAGTATTTTACTAGTGTAAGTAGTAGTATTGACTGGTACAGAATATCAGTACAGAGATATTACTTGGGCTAGTATTTACAAGTACGGAGGAACTAGTATTTACTAGTATATACTAGTATTGACTAGTGAAGTAGTTTCGATCCTGATCGAGATCTTTATCAGAATATATTTGATTATAACTTGAATAAATATCAAGTCCTCCATATAGATTCTGGAATACTTCAATTTATAAGCCTACACAATATCTTTTTGTGTAGTACCTTCAACATATATCAAACGCATTTCAAAAATAGGTTCGATATAAAGACTTTAACTTTCAACTCATATCAATCAATTACGTAGGCTAAAGACATTGGTATCGTACATATATAAATTAACGATTCCTTTTTCCTAGAAATACTGTATTTATGGTAACGAAACCACGTACTTTTGAGAAGTTGGGTTTTTAGAGATGTAAAGCGATTGATACATTACCCGAAATTATATAATTTGACTTCAATAAATCCTCAATTTACATTTATGATGTTAAGGCGAACTACGATATACGAGGTACGTATATCAACTTACACTAAAAAAAGGCAAACTATAAGCTTAATAACAATTAACAAACCTAATAAAGCAAGATTATAACGATACCTAAAATAAAAGGCACATACGGCTTACATTGCTACATTGTGCTAACTGAAGATATTATACGACTTATTATTTGCGTTACAAGCATAAACTCCACGGCATAAAGACTTAAGCAACTTAAACAAAAGAATTTAGTAGCAAATGCATAACTCAGAAAAAAGTATTAATATAATTCTGGTGAACTTAACGATGACAAAGTTAATAATCTTTACAAACGGCTCCTTTACTAATAAAACTAGCCTCATAATGCAAATAAAGTTTCTCATAATATTCGTTAATGAAAAAAAGTCTGATAAATAATTCACAATCACTAGAAACCTCGTATACTAGACATCTATTAAGTGTAACCATATAACATGAAATATGCTAATTTCAAAAATTTACGATATGATGATAGGCTTTAATATCGGTAAAGTAACTAACGGTACCTTAAAAATTATTGTCAAATAATTAAGACTATCTCCGATACCTATAATTATATATACAGACTCCTGACACCTCTATAAATACCTTTAAAACTAGGTACAACCAATGAAAACGTTTAATAATAGATGTAATAGCTTTGATAAAGGTGTAAGAAACCTAGTAAATTAATAAATCACGGTAAATCAACTTCAAAGATAACCCCGTTAATGCTATAACCAAAACCACAATCAATAACGCCCTGAAACGGTTTATAAACAGTAATACACGAATTATACGAATCAAAAACTATGTGGACAGCCCGGAACGTAATGTGGAGGAGAAAAAATGTCTGGAAAACTCGAAAACTACTATGGTAATAGTGGCTATGGCAATGATGATAGTGGTAATAAGTGAAACTACTAGCAAAAAATACGTAATTAGTGGAATACTTAATACACGCAAGTATGTAGCGAAAGACTTATATACAGGAGTTAATGAAAGGAGGATTGGGAGATATAGAATAAAGAGCCGTAATTAATATTAGTTTTAATAAAAATTGACTATAATTAATAAGGTTTTAGTTTTTGAATTAAAGAGGGATCTTAAAGGTTGCTACCAATTGATAGTTGGCTACGCTTATATGCCAACACAAAACAAAAAGCTGCTAGTATTAGAATAGCAGTCAAATACAGTATAATTAAATCAACTATACTTGCAGTAAGTTGATTGTACTAATTACAGATTGACTGAAATTTGTAGGATTGACTACAAATCTAATGCAGTAGGTATTCACTTTGAAGTGGGGTACGGGCCAAAGCATTTGGCTATACAAATTAGCGTACAAACCGGCTAGCAGTTTGCCAAACTTACAACTTACAACCCATTAACCACTTTCAATGCAGTATCAGTTACTTTAACTACAATAATTCGAATAGAACACATTGCAACGATAAAGGCCTACCGACAGTTTGAAGTTCAAATGTAATGTATATTAAATTATTCATCTATTCGATTAAGTAAATTCGAGTTATCTCATATTAATATCATTGATTATTGTGTTATAGTAACCTCAAAACATTTTCGATTGTTTCTTGCACCATCTATTCTATATATTAAATGATCATCGTATTTTTGTAGAATTTTCAAAAGCTTGTCGTTTCTCTGTTTCATGAGCACATTTAATACTAGATTAACGTAAAGAAACTACGTTTTAACTTTGTAATGAATTACGTAACATATATATATCATTGACAAAAGAATTTTTATTATTGTTAAGAGACTAATCTATAGCTTTCGCTTAAGGCGGTCGGATGCTGTTCATAATCCTTGATGAAGAAAGAGAAACCCCTAATAATGAGTTGCTATGGAGTTACAGAAAAAGTGGTAGCCTGGTTACGTAACAACTGATGGCATATATCCTAGTAGCTTTAAAGTATTGTAGAAGTATGGAAACTAATAGTTCTAGATCTCTAGTAAATATTAGCCCAGGTACCAGCTTGTGATATTATCCTCGGTTTATCTTTTCGAATTCTCAAAGCTTTATGGAAGATTGTAACAGGTGCTGACGAATTGTAAAGGGTTTTAGAAGGTGTTTTCTTGCCGTAGATTATTTCGAAAGATGTGTAATAACTGTTTTGGAGCGTTTTGAAACGCTGTGATATCGTGTAGAAAATTTTATCCATCGAAAGTTTTGGTACAGCGTAGAAGGCACCGGCATTAGCCTCCTTATCTCCTTTCCTATAAATGGTTTTTATATGTTTTCACTTAAATTATGAAATTGTTCCTTTTATAATATCTTTTTTTCCTTTAATTATGGAGTAATACTATTCTTTTTCTTTTTCGTATTTATCACTTTTCAGAAATTTCAAATGAAAAGGTTTTTTTATCAACGTTTTAGTCGCCAAAATAAATTTTAGTCTAAGAGTTAAAGTTGATAAAATTATTATAAAACGTGGGTTTTAACTTTTAAACTGTTTAGTTTCTGTTTATAAACAAATGATTCCTAGAGTTACATTTTATCAAAATATATTCAAATTTGATTGAAATGTAGACCTGTTTTAAATAAGTATATTAAATAGATTATAATTTAGGTAAGGTTTGTTAGGATATTGAAAGTGAGTATAAATTAGAGTAATTTTTGTGAAAATGTTAACGAGTAATTCAATATTAACGTTAGGTACTATGTGCATATTATTGGTATTAACGGCTAAAGCTTTAGCCATATTTGTAATCTTTTCAACGTTCATTTGAATATCAATGAAGCCGTTAAAAAGTTCTCCGACGTTAACCTAGGTTTCGACGTCTAAAATCGAAATCACTTATCTATTTACAAATTGCTTTCCAAATGTCAAAGAAAGTCTAAACAATATATAAACCTAAGTAATCGCAACTAAAAAGACAATAATAGTTTATCGAGTTACCTAACATAAGGTTAACATATGTGGCGGTGCTGGTTCTATATATTTTTTTCTTCCATCCGTTATAATTGCCTCTCTATCGTACAGCTTTTGAATAAAAGTGTGGATTTCAAGTAATCAAGTATTTCGATATTAAACGTATACGTTGTAACTGATAAATGGGTAGGGGGGCTAGTTAAAAGCTATTGAAAATTGATTGAAGTTGCGAAACGTATTGATGGCAAGTTATTTAAGTTAATTAATATAGGTAAAAAATTGTTTTACGGTAACGGTTAAAATGATGATTCGGATGATGATAGGTACGAAGACATGGTTAAGTAATCATAGTAATGATAGTAATATAAATTTATTATTGTATTCAATATCCAGGAAATAACGGCTTTCAAACGACTTTATAATGCAAAATGAAATAAAATTAAGCTTACCGGAGGGTTAAGCGGGAATGTCTATCGTTTTCAGTAGTCGAGTGATAATAAGATTAAAAGAATTAAAGTCCTCGATATTGAAGAACTGAAGAACGACTTTTAAATTGAATACATATAATTTACCTATTTAGTCAAAACCTATCGTTCTAGGGAATTATCAATGTGAAGGCTGCTTATTTAAAGCTTATTTCGGTTTTATTAAATGCTTTCGATATATTATTTAGGTTAGATTTCTTTTTTTTTTCACTAATAACGTCTATAATGGATAGGTTATAACAACGAATTTATTGGTTCAAAAACGGGTTTGAAACGGTATAGAAAAATTAATCGACGGAAAATCAGGGGTATTTCCATTTCGAAATATCAAGTTCGATAACGTAAAATTAACTATATATATAACACGGTATATATTATACATTTAACGTTAATTTTTGGACAACTTATCCGGTTTATCATTTTCAACAAAAAGTTAAATATTATTTTCAACCTAGAACCATTTTATGGAATAACGTTATTCATTAACGACTTTTCTCATACTTTATCACACAAACTTTATTACGTTTTATAAGAATGTTGTAAGATCTAGAATATTTTAAAAAAAGTCTCTAACTTTTATATATAATTTTTTGGCTAATCAAGTAAATATTCAAAGGATTTAATAGAATCAATATAATAATTATATATTCAAAAAACGGGTTAATGCTGATTATGAAAATATTTCCATCATTCAACCCCAATTCATATTTCTCTCATGAACGTTTGAATCGAATTAGGTTTAAATACCGAATAAAATGTAAATATATCAAAACCTTTTAATTAATTAATTTGGTAATACTATTCATTTCGGATAGAACTACGGTATTTAGAAGTTACTTTACCCCCGTAAAGTTGTAAAGGCGTTTTTCAAATCTACTGGTAAAATTCGAACCTTAATGGCTAATAATAATGCAAAGGAATCCGTAAAACAACTAAAAACAACTTAAGAACTGTTTCGCTCAAGTTTCAATATCAATAATCTTCATTACTTTTAAAATAATAACTTTACTTAAACTGTCCATAAAATTTATAAAGTAACATGAGTTACTAATTCTTTTTCAAGCGAAATTGATTTTGAAGTCGACCAAAAATTCGTTTTAAAACCTCTCGGAAACCGGTAAAAGTTTTAAAAATCCTTTCCGAAGATGTCGCTAATAAGTTGTACGTTTACAAACATTATAATTCCGGCAAAAACGTCGGAGCGTACGGTATAACTTGGGCCAAAAATACGTTTTGGAAGAAATAACGATATTAACATCGCGATTCGTGTAGCAAGTAAAAAGTAAATCGTATGTAATTTAAATTAACCTAATAGTAAGCAGCTTGTAAATAGATACCTAAATACTATCTCGAAACCTTAAAATGCTTTTGTTATTAATTAAGTATTATATGATAAAAATCTTAAATATTTGGTCGTTGTTAATACGAATCTTGGTGGAAAAACTCTGGTTTCCTATAAGTACCGCGCAAACTAAACGGGGTTAAGTGGTATTTAGAGTAATAACGGCGTCCTAGTTGTTTCAAAGGTCGATATTAGTAAAGAGTTCGCATCCTTTCGAATTAAATTCGTTGTTCATGGTTCATAAGAAGACGAATACGCTTAGAAACAGCTTAAAAGCAACCTATTTAGGGCGTAAAAGTTGTAGTTCTCGACCTAAAAGGTAGGGGTCGGAAAGATCTTTAAAAATATCCTAATTTCGTCGAAATATTATATTCAGCCGTACGTAATTAGTTCCTTCATTATACATTAATTTAAAGCCGAATTATAAAAGTCTTTCAGAATAATAAATTTTTCATTCGGAAAGTCGTCGGGTATTCATAAAGTATTTCAAGTTTTTCTAATTCGTAAAGATAATAAACGGGCGGGCCGTACCTCGAAACTCCGCATTATATACTTTTCAATAACTTAAAGTCTCCTATAACTTTTTATCGTAAAATTCATAATTAGATTTGAAAAATGATAAATAACGAAAATTATGCGTTATTGGTCGTAAAATGCCGTAATATTTCCGTTCAATTGGGTAGCCTCCCAAAGTCTAACCGGAATAATCGGTTTTTAAAAATGTTTTTCGGTTAGGGTTTTACCAAATGAAAATTGGTTCATGAAGGGTACAAAATTCAAGCTATTTAAAAACAGCTTTTTTTTTTCTCAAATTCTTAACGAAAAAACAACGCCTTTTTGGTTAATCGAATCATGAAGATGATAATTATGAAGTAATTTCGAATAAAATACCGGTAAAAATTAGCAAAGTCGAAAAAACGCCGTACTTTCAATACTAATATAGAAGTCAGTCACTCTCGGATAACGCATAGTTTCTTCGAATTTTTGCGTACTTCAACTCTCGCTTTAATAAAAAATCTTAAATATTTCATCTTCCAAATACCGACTTTATACTTCAATATATTAAGGTTTATACTAACGATGTTAAAAACACTTAATATTTTCTTAACTTTTACATCATAACCGTAGTTTTTTTTATTTCAATACTCTAAAATATCGTTGAGGTAAACAAAGTCAAAATAATAAAAGAGGGCGTAACGAATTATCAATATATTATTAAAAGATAATCTATATATTGAAAAGACCAAAAAGCGTAACCAAGTATTCGAAAATTCCAAAACGTATACGAAATGTGGTTTTACACTCGTTTTCCTCTTTAATACAGAGTTTGTACAAAACAACTTCAATGTAAATTTTAGTAAACCATTGAATTTGTAAAATATTCGTAAACTTTTTTTGAATTAGGGGGAAAATATAAAAATCGGCTTTTATAATAACATTGAATTTGTGGTAATCGATATAATAACGTAGGTCGCCTCTATGTTTCTTAACTAAAAGTACGGGGATACCCGTAAAAAACTCATTCGCGCGAATATAACTTTAGTTTAACAACTGCATTAATATTTTTTGTAATACTAGGAGTTCCTCCCATGACATACAATATAATGGGATTTAAAAAAACTTCCAAGGGTTGAACATAATTTTCGTTTGAAAAAACAATTTCGTAATTGGTTTCGGAGCGTTAAAGAGGTAATTTATCCCCTAAAGCTTCATTAAATAAGGTGTAAATTATTTCAAAGAATTCAAAAGATTGTCGTTGATAGAAATAGGTAGCTTTAAGGCTAATGTTATGTTAATATATTTGAAAAAAATAATTATTGTTAGCTACATGATAGCATATTAATCCCTTGGGGCCTTACAAAGTATAACATGCAAGGTAACGGCGCTAATATCTTCAAGTTCCTTTTATACTGACGTTAAACCTTATTCTCATACGCGGTAATTATCTGCTCATCCTAAAAGTAGTATATGCTTCGAAATATTATAAGTCACCTATTTGTATTTCATTTAAAGTTGAATTGAAATAACATTGAATTATAAGTGGGGAATAACAAAAACCTAAATTTACTGCTTGTATTTATCGAAATCTATAATACAAATAATTTTCTTTTCAAAAAACAAGTCGTTAACCGATTTTAAGTACGTAACGGATAACTTTATTAAGTCGTGGAGATGGAATAGAGATACATGGTAACTTTGATTAGCGGGTAAGTGATTTACTCGTAACGTTATAACATTTACAACTTATTTTTTCCAAAGCGTGAACGAATTGCATATAATTTTAAAAGTAAATGTACTATAAAAGGAAAGCTTTTTAAAAGATGGAGGTAAACCACCCAGTCGAATGAAAGTCTTTCCAACTCATATATGCGATTATATACAAAGTTACTTTTTTCCCTTTTAAAAGTCAATAAAATCGTCGGTAAAGGTAAAGTAAATACTTATAGTAACTTTAATGCCAAAGTTATTCAAGATTTACACAGAATCCAGTAGGTAAATACGAATACGATAACTATCAACATCGTATCGTAAATACAAACCAAAGTCTTTATATCGAAAAACTTTTAAATAGTTAACTTGGGTAACGCGCCGCTTAATACCGGCTCGAAAAACATTTACGTCGATTATAATAATATTTTTTGAGCTATTACGAATGGACGCATTGCCGCTACCAATCCCATTACAAATAATATCACCGCTACCAATAATGTTAATATAATGAGAACCACCATACCGAGTATGGAGGTTATAAAGTTATTTATCGATAAGTTAAGCGCGGGTGACTCATTCGTTATAATCCGCAAGCATATCGAAAGAAAATAACTCATTAATTAACGTATCGTTTATAATCTCCTTTCAAATAGCGGGTTTAATAGCAGATCTCTAAGCTATACCAGCAATCTTCGTAAATAAGGTTTTTCAAATATGAAAAAAAAACTTAAACCCGTTTACAAACCCTTTATTTTAGACTTGTAAGCCGGATAATAACTGTTTTTACCTCGTTTAAATCGTAATAATATATGCGAAACATTAATATAAAAACGTTAAGGTTATTATTACTACTATTATTATTACGAACGTAAAAACTTTTTATAACGGTTTTTACAAACTTTTCAATTGCTAAAAATAGTATAAAAGTATTTTTTGCTTATATTAATACACCTCTAGATTTTAGGTAATTTGCGTAATATCGTAATTTCTCATATAACAAAACGTAATTCATATTAGGAAGTTAACTGGTTAGTTGAAAAACTTACGTTTGATTTGTTATCGTTTAATGTTATCTGGTAAGCCATTAATATTATAATCGGAGTTGAAGAATTTCGGGTTATAGTTATCGTTAGGTAAGTTAACGTGGTTTCTAAAGGGTAACGACGCAATAACTATATCGTTTATAAATAACTTAAAAGTAGGATATTCTTATAGGAGAGGTTGCTCTGAAGATATAAATGTACCGGTATTTTTCAGTTACCGAATTATATTTATTAACGTAACAAATATATCGATATTATGTTGTTTTATATGTAAGACGTATTTACAAACTGCTTAGTTTTATTTAACAAGCTTTGTACGTAATGTTTCGATAAATCATTCGTATTGAGTAGTTAAGTAATTTTGTTACGTAGCTAAGACGCCTTAAAACTGGTTCTTTACGTGTATATCGAGGAATTGCTCTAAATTTTAGGGGTTTAGGTTAGAAAAGTCGGAAAATATAACTTTAGGCTATAGCTGTTTATTAGCAACTAGAACACCATCGAAAAGAAATCTCGAGGATTATATGTAAAAAGATTAAGTTGAAGTTATCATTTAAAACAGTTGGATATTATTTATAATCCTTTATAGAAACGGAAGAAGAAACCCCAGCTAACGAGCTGCTACAAAGTTACAAAAAGGGGGTGGCCCGGTTATGTAACAGATGAGGGCATACTTCTAAGCGGCTCTAGAGTATCGTAGGAGAATGGCAACCAATAGAGCTAGATCCCTGGTAACCACTAGCTCGGGCACCAGCTTGAGACAATTATCTGAAATAACTTCAACGAATTGAATTTATCTTATTTAAAACCACATAAAACGTATTACTAAACTATTTATAATTTATCCATTTTTATTAATAGTAACATTTTCTTATTTATGAACAATCTCAAAATTTTCCTTATAGTTATACAATCGTAAAATATAGCTGTTAAAAGTTCTTTTATAAGGATAAATACTTCTTATTTCCAGAATTCTATCTTTAACTTACTCTAGATATTTTTATTTTTATTTCTTTCATTTCCTTTAACCAGTCGTGAAAATGTTTTCAAGGAAACCCATGTACTAATCCACCATGTTTTATGAAATTTATTTTCATAGGTTACCTCATAATATGATTTATCAAGCTTATTATATATATACTATACTTAGCAAGCATGAGGAAGCACGTTAGCAGAGTGCATAATAGGAGGTTACGACTCAAATGAGAGCTTATAAGCTCTGATCTAAGGCGTGCACTCTCCAGATGCTTCTCCTACCACTTGCATCTTTCTACTACTATCTTTGAATACTATACTGTCTTCTTCATACGTTGACGTAAAGATCTAACCGACACTTTTTTCATAAATTCCTCGGTAACAGATAGAGCTATAATTTATTTATCATACCACGGAGCAAAAACTATCGAAGAATGATAAAGGAGTCCTTCTTGAATAATTTAACATTGTATTCGTTCCAAATTTTAAAATTTTATATCAGTAAGTTGTATGTGTTTAAAAAGGATCTATCGATTGATCTATAGGTGTAAGTAAGCGTTATTGTTGGTTGTTGGTTAGGTCTGTACGTCAACGCATGAAGAAGACAGTATAGTATTCAAAGTAGTAAGATAGATAAGATTTGCAAGAGGGAGAAGAGGCATCCGGAGAGTGCACGCCTCAGGTGAGAGCTTATAAGCTCTCACCCGGAGCATGGTACTCTACCATGCACTCCGCAAACGTGGTCCCCTATGCTTGCTAACTATAGTGATATCTAATAATATCCACATTAGTGGTAATATGCTTTGAAGGTATTATCGATGGGTTTTATATGTATTGAAAATATTATCATTAGGTTCGGTTTATTTTACCGACTTCATTAGCGCGTTTAAACCGGTTTTGTTTAATAGTTCTTACAGGCTGCTATTATTATTTGAATGTGTTGTAGTTCAAGTAACAATTCTTATAACATAAGTAAAAAAGAAAATAATGATCTATTTCTGTAACTGTAGAAGCCGAGAGGCGGACTCCAACTTATTAGTTTATGGCACATAGTTGGTACGTATCCCTTGTCAGAAGAGGTTGGTTATTTCCCCTCTCCCTTACATTGCTACCAAAATAGTTAGTGGTATAACTTTTAGTTAACAGTATTTTGTATGGCAATACGATTAGCTAATACAATTGACTGTAAAGTCAACTGCACTGTTAATGCAATATTATCACAACACTAGCAACTTTTTGGTTTTTGTGGTGGGTGTTTCAACGCCGTGGGAACGAAAAAGAAAAAGAACCAAGCCAAACGATTAAACCATTGATCTCATGCGTAGTAACATACGCAGCCAAATCCACAAATCAACAAGTTAACCACCATACCAATTGCAACATACCTACCATTCCTCCATCATTATATAGCAGTGTAGCAAATTCTAAAACCAAATAATCCAAGTGTCTGCATGCATCCCATGAAATAACTCACAAGTGCAAAAATCAATCCACATGTGCAGCCAAGGGAGGCCGGTCCACTACATCAACGGTCCACATCATTAGCCACATATCCCTCGACCCAAATTGTCTTGTCAGCTGGTGGAAGCCCGCTACTCGGCTCCCACAGTTGAGAGAAACGGATTATCCCTTTCCTCTTCACTTATGCTGCACCAATTGTTATTGTCACTACAATATATTCAAACGACAATAGCAGCCTGTGAAGACCATACCAACACTGATCAGTGTTGGTAGGTATTCGTCGTAGCTACGTTGTCGATTCGATAGTCGAAGTAACAGATGTATAGCATTGATGAAGTTGAAAGGGATGATCCGTTTCTCTCAACTGTGGGAGCCGAATAGCGGGCTCCCACCTATTAGTCTATGACACGGAGCTGATACGTACCCCTTGTCAGGAGAGGTTGGTCATTTCCCCTCTGCCTTGTATTGCTAATAAAATAGTTGGTGGGAAAGCTTTGAGTCAACAGTGCTGTGCATGCCAATGCAATTGGCTAATACAATTGACTGTAAAGTCAACTGCACTGCTTATTCAATATTATCACCACAGTTTCGGCTATTAATCCAGGGATACATAGGGAGAATTTCTATTTATCGGTGTTTTTAACGTGTTTAGAGATTTTTCATCGGTGAATTTCAACGGATTTAAAGATTGTATCGAAATAAGTTTAATAAGAATTTCTTATTTATCAATGGTGTTATTAATGTTTTTGAACTATTTTCTGAAGCGATTACAAAATAACACAGATATCTAAAAAAATCTTTTAGTACAGACTTCTTCATTCGTTCAATACGAGTCATTTAGGAAGTGTCGTATGTTTTTTACTTAACTTATTTACAGTTAATCTAATTAACTATTCATTAGGTTTAGTAAATATTCGATCTAATTACAATGTTCATTTGATTCTCAAAATAACAGTAATATAATATTAATATAATTGACAATAAAAGGTTTCAATTTGTGGGAACCGCTAACCGGTTCCCACCTAATTTGTTATAGGATAACAATGATCCGTACTTGTTGTATAAATAAACACTTTACTATTGATATACATGTAATACTTTACAAGTGGTATTGTATCAGCTAAAGTAACGAATAGGTGCTATTAATAATGATCCTAATAAAATACATTATGATTGGTAGCTAATTTCTATAAGTAGTATGAATCGGGTTTTCGTGAGCTAATCTTAGATTTGCTGTTCAACCAACAGGGTTGTTCAACTAGTAAGGTATTTACAGTATAAGCTATTACTCCCGTCGCTATTCCAACTATTGCAACTGTTAAAGATTTCAATATCCTTATACGGCCAAATTAACTGAAAACGGCATTGTAATTACTCGCTACCACCCTTAAATTTCAAGCTACCGCATTTCCGGAAAAAACAATGACGGGTAGTACTGGTATTACTGCGATTGCGCCTACAGCCAATACGCCTATTACTCCAATTGGAAATTGCGCGCTAGCGTGCGGTACGTAATGTGGTTCGTGCACGACAGGGAGCGCGGAGCAGGGAGCGCGGATCACCGCACTCTCTAGGCTGCACGCTGTCAACTTAAACTTAGACTCTTTACCTTTCGTTACTCAACTCAATTGACACACACTGTTGCTTAAGTACCCACGTTGAAGCCCAACATCCAACTTTACTGCCCGGAGTAGAGTTTTCACCGTATGCTATCGCCGCGACGGATTATCTTGATGCCGGACTGGGTATTTAATCCTGGGGTTAACTTTTCTCTATGGCGCCGTATACTCCTAAAGGAGATTAAAACCAATAAAGGGCCTGGGATTTTGTTCGGATATCACCGGATATTTGATCTTAGGTAATTTGGGCAACGTGGGACAAGGCGATAAGTGGAACCCAGGGGTAAAAGTTATGGGATTTCTTCATGGTTTAGACTTCGGTATCCGAAACGAGAAAAAGAGTACCCTTCGTGATCTTGGGCACTAGTGGGAAAAGGTCGCGAGCCGTATATTTAGTCCAACTTCGTCACCTCAGAGGTAATCCATTGGCTTTCTGTCAACAACATCAATATTACCTCGTCACGTTCAACTTGACAACACCGTGTCCCACCTATTAATCTATGTAACGGGGCTGACGCGTATTCCTTGCCAAGAGTGGCTGCTTATTTCCACTTTCCTTGCAAGCCATGACAGTAAACATTAGCTTGAGTCAACAGTGTTGAAAGCAGCGGATTATTGCACGCCAGTGCAGTTGATAAGATAGTCAACTGCACTACATATGCAATAGTCACAACAACCTTTGACTTTTGATTGTAATATTTTTTCTAAATTAGTCCTAGGGCGGTGGCTAGAGACCAACGTTCCACATACCTACTGACCTACCGAGCAACTGTGGCCTATTGCTTTGGGTCCCACGTTGTGTGAGATACACATGTAATCAAAAAGTGGTCCCCTCAGGCTGCACTACAGCCTCACAAGTAGGCCTGCTGCAGCAGTTTTATATCAGCGAGCGGGCGAGGCCGCTGAATCTTCTGCCTCGTTCCACTTTCCTTGCCGCTCTTTTAGCTTTCGATCTAATCATCACATTACTTGTACGCATTTCCAAGGATTCCTGGGTGACATTCTCCTAGTCAAGAACCCAGTGGCCTTGTGGATGACATTCAACTGAATACAAGAGGGCCAAGACCAATGGAGGCCTTCCAACAAGGCTCTGCTCATCCCATGAAACGAAGCAAAATAACATGGACGCTCCAGGATGGACCTCCCACCGGACATACGGTGGTAACGCCACCTTTCGTAACTATGGTAGATCTCTTTTCACTTGCGCCTGTGCAGCTATGTACTGTGCGGTACTGTGTATATGCCATCAGAGTCCAGACTAACTCAGGCCGTGATCAGCCAACGACTATTCCCACATAGCGGATCCAAATCTTCGGCGGCGGCTAGCTCTGTCTGATATCGACAAGGCTCCATTTGGCTTGAACCACACCCGCGCGATCCTCGTGGCAGGCGTCGGCTTCTTCCTCGACAGCTACGACATCTTCGCCATCAACATGATCACGATCTGGCTCGGGCTGTCCTTCTGGCAGGGCCCTCCGGGGGATGCGCGATACGGCTTCGGCGGGAACTACGGCACGCTTCCGACGCCGGTCAGCGCGGCCTTGAAGGCCTCGACGAGCGCGGGTATCCTGGTGGGCATGGCTCTCTTCGGCTGGCTGGCGGACGTGGTGGGCAGGCGCAGGATGTACGGCATCGAGCTCATCCTCATCGTGGTGTCGACTCTGCTGTGTGCTTTGGTCAGCCCCAGTCAGTCGATGAACTCGACGGCGCTGTTGACTTTCTGGAGGGTCATCATGGTGAGTTCATGAGAGCTAGACTAGCTCACCCCAGGACGACCCTCTGGAGGCTGTTCCAGACGGACAGTCCATGCACATGGTCTTCATCGAAAACTTGTGTGGGAAAGCCTGTCTCACTCGAGACTGCGCCACGAGATTTTGGATCATGACGGTGCACGACAGGTTTCTGGATGATGCGAGCGAGCAGAGAGGAGCTTCGTGTGCTTCTCTTGGCCCGGCCGCCTGAGAACTGCCTGACTGACACATCTCGTAGGGAGTCGGTATCGGTGGAGATTATCCTCTATCTTCCGTCATTACGAGCGAGTGAGTCGAACATCCCCGCTGGCACATAACACACAGGCACACAATACGGCCTCGAGAGGCGGCTGACATGGCTTGCAGATTCGCACCCACCAGATGGCGAGGCGCCATGATATCTGCTGTGTTTTCCATGCAGGGACTGGGCCAATTGCTGGCAGTAGTGGTTGCTCTTACAGTGACAGTGGCCTTCAAGAGTTCCTTTGTCAACATAACCAACGTCTCAGACTGCGACTACGCCTGCCAGGTCGCTGCCGATCGGTGTTGGCGCATCGTCGTGGGCGTAGGAGCAGTACCAGCATGTTTCGCGATGTACTACCGCATCACTATACCGGAGACGTGAGTTTGTGGCCTCCATCGAGGGGAAAGGAATGGCGGTCTGTGAAAAGGGAGGCTAATAGAATATCACACACAGTCCTCGGTATACCTTTGATGTCGCCCGCGACGTTGAGATGGCCGACGCAAACATTAAGGCATTCGTATCCAGCAAACCAAAGGGCGTGGTCGACATCGTCAGACAGGCCCGGCTGAAGAAATTAGCTGGCCCATCTTTGACCACACCGAATGCGTCGTGGCGAGGTCTAACGACCTACTTCGGCCAGTGGAAGAACACGAGAGTCCTCATCGGCACCACCCTTTCCTGGTTCTTTCTGGACCTCGCCTTCTACGGCCTCGGCTTGAATAACTCTGTTATTCTTGATGCAGTCGGTTACGGCTCCCACGCAACCCTCTATACCAAACTGTACAATGACGCAGTGGGAATGATCATCCTTTCGGTCGCTGGCTCTCTCCCAGGCTATTGGACAGCAATCCTCACCATCGACACAGTCGGCCGCAAAAGCCTGCAGATCTTCGGCTTTCTCGTACTCACCATCATCTTCAGCGTCATTGGCTTCGCCTACCAACGGCTGTCCTCCGGCGCGCTCCTCGCCCTCTACACAGTCGCCCAGTTCTTCTTCGATCTGGGCCCCAACACCACCACCTTCGTCGTCCCTGCCGAGTGCTTCCCGACATGCTACCGAGCCACCGGCCACGGCGTCTCCGCCGCCGCGGGGAAGTTGGGCGCCATCCTCGCCCAGGTCGTGTCGAATTCCATCCTGGCCCGGGCCCCGCCGGACGCCTGCGCCGGAACGGCCTGCGCGCCGCAGCTCGGCAGCCTCATGCGGCTCTTCGCGCTCTTCATGCTGCTCGGCACGCTCGCGAGCACGCTCGTGCCCGAGACCCGGGGCCGCACGCTCGAGGAGCTGGCGGGCGAGCCGCCCACGAGCTACAACGCCGGCTACAACGGCAGCATCGCGGGCGGCGCGGTCGGCGGCGGCGGCCGCGGCGGGGCGCCTTGGCAGCGGCAACGGCGGCCGCGGCCGCGGCCGCGGCTGCTGGGGCTGCTGACGGGCCCCTTCCTGGGCGGCAAGCCTGCCGGGTTCGCGTACCCGCGTACGGGCGGGGCGGAGAGCGCGTGGAGGGCCGCGGATGCGGATGCGAAGCCGGCGGCCTCCGCCAGGGGCAAGGAGTGGCGGCGGCGGCGGTGGCGGCGGCGGTGTGGGCCGAGCGCTGGGCCCGAGGCGGTCGTGACTGTGGACTGTGAGAGGGCGCGTAGCTCGTCATCCACTCGAGCTTTTCATAGGGGCGAGGAGGCGGGACGGCCTGGAGCCGGTGTCCTTGGTTGGAACGCGGGATGGGGGAGCATAGATCGTGGTGCTTTAGCAGCAGGGGCCGACATACGGTTGCAAGACGTGGGCGGACTTGTGGAGTGACCTTACATGTTTACACAATGGAGCGTGTGATCCTGTGATCCTTCACGCTCTCCTACACGAGATTGAGAGACCAGGATCTGGCCCCGAGGCTTACTACCATCACGTCACATGTTAGTGTCATACCCCTGGAAATCGTGAACGTAGACTGACGGAGTAGCAGGCGTTGGGAACCCAAATACGACCACGCCGACTTTGTGGTGTGGTGGGCTACGTGGACAGGCAGGTTCGCGGGCGCGATGGAGAAGGAGCTGGATGAGTAACCCCAACCCTGCATACATGTTCTAGCCGATTTTGCAACGGCCCGAGCCGGTGCCCACTGTACTTTTTTATTTGCCGGCGCTGCACAGGCGCTGCACAGGCGCTGCACCCCCTGAAGCTGGCCCAAGCACTCAGCTTGAGCCAGCTTCAGAGGCTACCTACTGTAAACGACCTCCCGCCGCTCACTCGCCCAGGCCGCGCCGTTGCGGTCGCATGCGATGGGAATCCCAGGTCTCATCTCTGTATTGAGGCCATTTGGCTCGCAGGAGGCACTACTAGGGCGCGTGGTCATCGATGGCCCGTCGTTGGCATATCACATCTTGCACTTGTCGCGCCTCGACATTGGCGTGTCGACCATTCTCGACAACCCTTCCTATGCCGTGCTTGGCGCCGCCGCCACACAATGGCTCGACAGCCTTCAAGGCCATGGACTCCAAGTGTATGCTTCCAGTCCAACGTGACGCGCCTCATCGTGGCAGCATGCTGATTGCAATCAGGGCTGCGATATACTTCGATGGCTCCTTGCCAGCATCCAAGAGGGCAGTACGCCACAGCCGGTCCTGTGCGAGGTCGGCCGCCATCCAGAAGTACTTCCTGGCCAACATCCCAGGTGTCCAGGCCAGGGACCCGAGTCGGCAAGTGTCGAGGGGCCAGCATTGCGCCATACCCGATCCGCCGTTCTTCGTCCCGTCCATCCTGGAGGCGTTGCGCGCGCACGAGCAATACGGGCGCCTCACGCACCTGGTGCCCGGCGAGGCAGACCCCTACTGCGCCGGCGACGTGCGCCAGCACGGCGGGACGCTCCTGACCTCGGACTCGGACCTCCTGCTCTACGACCTCGGGCCGACGGGCGCTGTTGTCTTCCTGCGTGACCTGCGCCTCGACCACCAAGCCGATGCCAGCACCACGGATGGGGCCAAGTCCGTCGTGGCTTTGACATACAAGCCGAGCGCCCTCTGCCAGCGCGCGTCGCTCGAACCAGGACAGTTGGGCATGCTCCAGTTTGGATTCGAGACCAAGCAGCGGCCCCGCTTCTGGCCGCCCAAGACTCCGCAGTCGGGCTGGGCTTGCTTGAAGGACGCTCATGCGGCTGAGTACGCGGCGTTTGCCTCGGAGTACCAACAGCCTCTAGACCTTCTCAGCACGACACCCGTCGCTGTGGGGCAGCTAGACCCAAGGGTGGCGGAGTTTGTCTTGGACTGGGCCAAGCTCCCCACGGAGGGGGCTGGGGCGCGGGGGCCAGCTCAGAACCTCACCGTCTGGCTGCCGTTGCTCATCGATCGGTGGGACCAACCGAGCGCGTGGAACATGGGCACAGCAATACGGCAGCTGGCCTACAGTCTTTGCCGAGGCAGCGAGGTCGTGGACTTCACCGTGGTGGAGTACAAACGAACGCTGTCCGCCATGTCTGCGGGACACGCGGTGGAGCTGGTCGGCAGGTCAGACGCTCTCCAGGGCATCGAGGATCTCATAGCTTACATTGACCCTTATCTTGAAGGAGCAACGTCGTCCAACAGACTCAAGTGGATCACGGCCTGCCTGGGCCTGGAAATCGGCTACGCTGCGCAGGAGAGCAAGGAGTCCATTGCGCTCAAACTCTGGCGTCATGCGGCGGAGTCTGAAGGGCGGCTGGACCCGGGCACATGGGATGCTGTGCATCTGGCAGCACTCATACAAGGGACCTTGTACTCCTTCCGCATGCTGCACCAGGTCCTCAAGAGTGGGACCGGTGGCTTTTTGGCGGGGAATCAGGTGGCCAGGCTCGAGACGCGTCTGTCGTCGCTGCCGTCCATCGCCGAGTTTGCAAGCACCGCAGACATGGATAGGTTGTTTGAGAAGTTATACCAGAGTGATCAGCTACGGATCTTGGAGGAAGTGACAGGAACTGCTCATATACCCTTCGGCGCGACTGGCAACAAGACCAAGAAACAGCAGAGGATGGAGAGGAAGCCAGTGGGGAGACAGATGCAGCCGCAGCCGCAGCCGGCGGAGACGTTGCCGCAAGCCAGGCGCTCGACTCCGGCACTGTTGAATCCATTCGATGTGTTGAGTATACCAGATACCTGATACCATTGTGGGAAGGGTAGGAAATCCCATGTTTCCTGCTGTGGTAGCTGGAAGGCATGGTCGGGCCACGCCCTCTGGTCCTTTGGAAACCTCCCATTCGGGACAAGCACGTTAACTTCACCATGACTGAAAACCAAAAGAAAAAGTTTGGTGTGGTTCCCTGATAGCCCACATAGGAGTATGGTATTCTCTCCGAACTGCCGATGGTATTATTTTCTTTCTTTCATTCGATGTTGGCAGCGTTGGCATCAGGGAGCAACCCTGGCTCACTATCAAGAGTTGTACTGTTCCCCGTTGCCTGTCAAGGACAACCCCAACCCTATTTGCCTGCCCCGCTGCCACCGCACTGAACAAAGCATCCATCCCACTCTGCTCCCACCACCAAAACCCTTCTCGCTGGCAGAAAAGACAGTATCCTCCGCCAAACTTCAAGATGCGGAACACACGTACGTCAACAGGCTAACGTCTACGCCTCTTTGGACTCCCATCCCACCACCCTGGATTCCATGAATTATGAATCCATGCGCTGACCACTCGGCATCGCCCAGTCATCTTTCCGGGCTCGTCTTGTCCACAACTCGCGCGACAGATTTGTGACAACCTGGGCATGCCGCCTGCTGAGGCAGAGCTGTCCCAATTCTCCAATGTGGGTGCTACCCGTCCGCACGAGCACGCGTTTTGCAGCATGCTCTCTGCTTGTTGCTGCTGTTGGCACCCAGTTCACGCTTGTGGCGCCCAGTTCACGCTTGCGACAAGACCCACGAAGCTCACACCGTCTTGTAGGGCGAGACGAGCGTCAAGATCTCCAACAGCGTCCGCGAAAAGGATGTTTTCATCGTACAGTCCGGCAGCCCCAAGATCAACGACACCATCATGGAACTGCTCATCATGATCTCTGCCTGCAAAGGTGGCTCTGCTACCAAAGTCACCGGTCAGGCCACTTTCTTGCCCCGCTTCTCCCTTCATGGTCCCGTCGCACAGCCAGCTGACCTCCCCTGCTCCAGCCGTCCTGCCCTACTTCCCATACAGTCGCCAGTCGAAGAAGAAGTCACATAGGGGTGCCATCACTGCAAGACTGCTCTCGAACTTGCTTGGGATCGCCGGCGTCAAACATGTCATCACCGTCGACCTACACGCTTCCCAGATGCAGGGCTTCTTCAAGTGTCCCGTCGACAACCTCCACGCCGAGCCCATCATCGCCCGATGGATCCGCAATAACGTGCCCCATTGGCGGGAGGCAGTCGTCGTCTCCAAGAACGCGGGTGGCACAAAGCGCGTCACGTCTCTGGCTGATGCCCTGAAGTTGAACTTCGGCATGGTGACCACCGATCGGAAGCGGGGTGGCGGCATGACACACAGCATGTTGATGAGCCAGCTGGAAGGTCTGGAGCCGCTCGAACCCGCTGCGGCCCGCATCGCCAGAAACAGCTTCGTCGAATCGACCACACCCACTGCCCGGACCCGTCTCGTACGGCCCATCGCCGCCGCTGAGGAACACCAGAGCCCCACACAAGAGTCCAGTGGCCTGCGAGTGCAGACCAACGGTACGGAAGTGAAGGAAAGCTTTCCGCGGCAGTCCACGTCCGCGAACGTGGCCAATGCACAGAGTGAGATGGAAGGCAGCGACTACAATGACCAGCGAGCGTCCGAAGTCACTCATGGGCGCCTCGTTCAGGGTCACATTGTGCCTGACGATTTTCCATCTCCGGCTACCTCGGCTGCGGACACGACTCATCCTGAAGACGAACCCATGGTCCATTCGCAGGCGTCTTCCTCCTTCAATGGGCCCGACGGCCATGCCTTGGGTGGATCTGGGGATGCAGTGGAAAGCTCCGATGACGAGGACGAGCAGCTCAAGGACCCGAAGGTTGAGCACATGATCACTCTCGTGGGTGACGTGAAGCATCGCACAGTCTTGATCATTGATGACATGATTGACAAAGCTGGCTCATGGATCGCCGCTGCCGAGACGGTGGTCAAGCGAGGCTTTGCCCAGAGGGTCTACTGCATTGCCACACATGGCGTCTTTGGCGGCGACGCACTCGAGCAGATGCAACGGTGCGAATGCATCAATGCCATCGTGGTCACCAACAGCTATCCCATCGCTGAGGAGCGGGCCAAGAACGCCACCAAGTTGAGCATCCTTGATCTGTCATACCTCTTGGCCGAGGCCATCCGGCGCAATCACTACGGCGAGTCCATCAGTCCGCTGTTTCAACACATCCAGGACTAGCACTAGCACTCTCGCTTCAAGCACCAACGTTGCTCGGACGAGATATAATGAACGCTATGAGCTTGGGGTTTGCTTTGGGATGTTGGGGAACGAGTCTCGAGAATCATTACAGCGTGGCGTCCAGGTATTTCCACGGGTCCGGTATTGATTGACCGCATTGATAACCAGAAAAGGCACTTAATACGAGATGATCCCACTTTCTGCGCGGACCCAGAGGCGGGACCCAGAAGCGGTCATTCCAGAGGCGATGAGCCCTCGCGGAGTCCAGGCGCATCCGACCGTTGCGTACTCTCCCTTGCACGCCTATGTACTGGCACATTCCCCTTCCAGCGTTGCTACCCTTTGGTAGCAGGGGCTCACTCCGCTCTCCATGGATGAGACCTTAACGGACCGTTGGCAGATCAACCCGTTCTAGAAGGCCCGCTGTTCTGGCGTCTGTCGCTTCTTCAGAAGTGTGGGCAGTGGGCAAGATAACAACTCGGAACATGCATGCACCCACTACCTACTCTCGGTGCGCGGACTTGAATCGCGTCCTTTCTCATGCTAAGCGTCCAAGCTTCGCCCAGGAACACACACTGCTCGTTTCATGTACGTTACTCCCCCGCCTAGTCCATTCATGTATTTTCATGGCCAGTTCATAGGAGTCCCCCTTCTAAGTTACATCAATTAGCCTATCACGTCTGTCTCGGTGCCGTTGAGCACAGCCCCAATCCAATACTCGTCACATTGAGGGACGGCTGGCGGCAATCCTTTCGCCCTGTCAAGCAAATTCCTCTTGACGATCCCGGATCGCCATCCGAGTTGTGTCGAGCTTAACGCCTTAGCCCTCGCCAAAACGGCCGACGATGCGTATCCGTAAGTCGTGTTCCAGGTAGGCCGCGGGCATTTGAACTCGGACGCAATAAACTCATTTGGCACCATTGGCTGGAAATGTTGCACGCCCGCGAGGTAAATGAAAAAGACATGTCTGGCGTTGTACAGGCCCACTGTTCAACCTCGAAAGTCAGCGTTTGCCTTTCACAAGCGAGGCTCGCTTGGAGGAAGGCTGTGTGTGGCCGCGCGCGTTTGACGTACTTATCGTAACATTGCGAACTGTCTGTTTCATGGGGCCCTTTCCGACGCCGCGGGAATCTACCTCATACACTACGATGAACAGGTTGTACAAGCTCGCCGTTATCTCGAACATATCCATGTGCTGGTAGCTGCACGGAATAGTCATACACTGGAAAGGGTTTGCCGCCGTCTCTACAGTGTCGCTGTTGGTCGTCACTTGTGTGGCCTGAAACCTCTTGTTCAACTCGGTATACAGTGCGTCTTTGCCCAATGGGAGTCAGCAACCAGACAGGACGCGGATGGGGAAGGCCGCAACAAGATGCTCCAAGGGGCCATACGCTGTGGGTGCTGTGGATAGCGCAGAATCGCGGAGAAATGTTCTAGGTGCTCGGCCTTGACACGGGTATCGAACGAATGGTGTCCATACACCTGGTACGCCACGGCCTTCCAGAAGCAATTCGACGGGATCCCAACGTAGTTCGCCGCGCGCAGGAACACCACGTCCTCCATCATGGGGAAGCCCCGCATCAGGGCCGAGCTCGTGCCGAAGTGCGTGTCCGGGAGCCAGTTCTGCCGCAGCGCATCCTCGAAGGCCAGCGGCGGGCGCGTCCCGAAGAGCTGCTGGCGCGTGATGGCGGCGATCTCCTGCGCCGTCTTCGGCGCGTACCGCAGGTCCGCGAGCAGCTGCGCCGTGTCCAGGCGCAGCATGCCCGGCCCGGGGATCTTGCCGACATGCGGGCCGCCGCGCTGCTGGTATCGCAGCTCCTGCAGGTTGCCGTAGAAGGCGGCAGGGTCGCTGGCCCCCTGCGCGTCGCCGGGGGTGAGCCTGCGACGCTGGCTCGGGCGCGCCGTGTCGTCGCGGCTGCGGCGGCGTTTGGTCCCGCGAGCGGTGCTGTCGCCGCCGCCGCCGCCGTCGTCGTCGTCATCGCTACTAGAGATCACGATGGGCTCCTGCGCACCAGCCCCAGCCCCAGGGCCGCCACCATCGTTGTCATCGCTATTAAGGATCTCGATGGGCTCCTGCGCCCCAGCCCCAAACCCTCCGTCGCCGCCGCCGCCGCCGCCGCCGCCGCCGCCGTCGCCGCCGCCGCGGCGGCTGCTAGTCACCAGCAGCCGGGGGTGGAGCGCGCACTCGTGCGCGACCAAGAAGGCGTACAATGCCGGCCGCAGCGGCGCGGCGCGGCGGATGTGCGCGAGGCCGTCGCGCCAGACGTCGTAGTGTGCGCGCGCGGCCGCGCGCTGCGCGTCCGTCCGCACGTCCGCGGGGCCGAGCGCCATCGCGGGGGTGTTGCGCGTGAAGCCGCCGGGCGGGGCCACGAGGCGCGCGCGCCGGCGCAGCGTCGACTCCGGGTACCAGTCGAAGGCCAGGGGGGAGCGGCCATAGGCAGCCATTTATTTTTTATTTTTTTTGTTTGTTTGTTTGTTTGTGTTGGGTCGTGGGGGCGGTTTGTGGGGGTCCCAAACTATCAACGGGCTGTGGGCGCTCTTGCTTGGGGAAGCCGGTACCGTACAACTTTGTTTGGCCGACGTTGGAGCCAAGCAGGAGGGATCGGAAGCGATGTTGCGACATTATAAAGCTGTCGAGTTGTTCTGAGGGGGGTGAGGGACTCTGTGTTGGGGCAGTGCCGCCGGTGGCCGACGGACGGATCCGGAAGACGACATGGTCCCACGATCCTGTGCCAACAAAGACCTCGGGAGACTCGGGAAAGCTCTCACAATGAACACGGTCCAGCAGCCGCTGCTCGCTCAATGCCCTCCTCGTCGCGAGGCGGCCGAATCGAGCGTGGGAGGGATTTCCTGATTCAGAATAGAATCAATGCTGTGTACTTCGCGTCCCGCCACTCACTCACCTCACCTCACCTCTTCACCAGGGAGACAAGAGCTGGAAACTTCGATTGCGTCAACAGAGCAACATGTCCCGTGCCTCGGGAAAAAAACGGTAGCAGCCTCGGAGGCCCGCAGTCAGGATGTGTCCCAACTACATTCAGCCAACGCGAACCAAACACTGCGTGTGTTTGGATGCCCCCCTCCCCCTCCGACTCTCGCGGGTCCTCTGGTGACAATCTAGCTGTACCGAGATGTGTTCGTGCTATCAAACGCCCATGGGGCGAAACACCTGTCCCGGGCGGCAAAGACCATGCTCATAATGCTCTCGATGCTTCAACTGGTGCCTGTCATTCCACGGACCATCTCCGCCGTCTTCGTCGTCGTCTCCCGCGAGGTGGGTCCCCCTCAGTGCCTCTCAGAGCTCGTAGTGTGATCGATCAGGGCCGACTTGATGAAGGGAGCCGCCCCGGAACCATTGGTGTTGTTGTCCGGTCTAAGCTGACGACCGTGCGGCCAAGAGAATGCTGAGTATATATATATATATATGCCCGCCAGCCGCCGGCGTAGGTTTGGGGAAGCTCGACTTTCAAGTTATTGCAAGCAGCAATATCACTTGGATCAACCATGTACTTACTCTGCACAGTGGCCGCTTGAAATGGCCTTCAGCCTCAGTTTCAGTCAGCAAGTCTTGCTCCTGCAACACCAACAATGTAGCCTCCTTTACACCCATTCATTGCTTCATTTCTGCACCGCCTAGGCTTCACATATACCAGTTCGGCAGCGCAACATGATTGTGCAACAGTGTCGTCTGAAGCCGGGAGGGAGAGAGGCCAGGACGGTGCAATGCAAGGTGGCTATTTTGGGGGCCAAGATTCGACAAGGTCGCAATTTGCAATGCTTTTTTTAGGGAGTAGCTAGCCCTCAACACTCGCAATACTGAAGAGAACAGCACCGAGGCGCAAAACGCTACCCAAGTAAGCAAGGCCCATTAACCATAAGATGTTGCACACCATATGCAACCCCCCTTTGCCGCGTTCGCACCGTGCGTCCATGCTATGCACCAGTTGATCATTCACAGGGACCCCCGACGCCCCTTCTCCGTGATTCTGATGGTACAATGGCAGCCTTAGGCACGTGAGCTGCCTTGGATCTCGTCAAGGAGATCCAGGAACGACTTGTTACTGCCCGCCTTCTTCTCCGTCGCTGCATCCTGCAACAGGTCTTCCTGTGGCTCATCCTTGCCGGCAGCCCTGATGATCCTCCATGCCCTGCGGAACTCGTCGCGAATGGCGACAATGCCCTGGTGGGTGACGGTGCGGCCGACGTTGTGGTCCAGCTCGAAAGGATCCTCGATGGCAAACAGGTAGCGGTGGCGCACCTCCTTGACCTCAGGCTTTGCGGGGCCCGTGCTGGACTTCGTAGTTGAGGTAGTGCCGGTTGACGCCTGTGAGCGGGACGAGGCATCTGCTGCATCAGTGTTTGCGGGGTGTGGCCCCTGCAGTGCCGGCCCCGTGGCAGCGTGCTTGTCCGAGCCCCGAACTTCCAGTACTGTCTTTGCACCCGTCCAGCCCTTCTCGGTTTTGCTCAACAGCCCACCGGACGAGCGAAGGCTGAGGACGTCTCGGCCCCAGTCAAAACCCCGGACGTGGTACGTGCTCATCATGCCATTCTGAGCATAGTACTCGAAGAAACCACGCATGAGAACCCCAAGGGAGTCTGTGTTGTGGCTGAGCTCACCGCGGGCGACCGCGGCCTTAATCCGCTGCTCATCCCTCCAGAAGGATGTGCCACTGTCCTTGCCCTGGACGGCGGTGGCCTCTATCGGTTGAGGGGTGACATTGGGAGGGTCTTCTGGCGCCATCTGCTGTAAGTTGGGGCAGACATAGGGGCAGCAGACATTGGTCAGGTAGTGAAGGACCATCAAAACGTATCCATAGCTGGAAAGAGTACCACGGTATGGAGTGTTGATGCCCCGAACTTTGGCCCAGTGCTTGATGAACAGGACCAGAGGCCGGACCCGGCGATCTGTGTGGGCGTAGCATCTCAGCAAGTGCGTATTCTGCAGTGCAAGTTGCGCTGAGAAGTTGATATCGCACTGGACACCTATATCTGACTTGGGGAACTCAAGCTTGTCGCTGTAGCGGTCTCGTGGCTGATTTGGAGACATGCGAGCCGGGTCTTGCAGCGTACGTATCCGGGTAACCAGGTCGCAAGACTCCGGCATCATGTCGAATGTAGTATAGATGTGTATGCTGTCTGTTGTGGTGACCTTCATGGGGCTGCGAAGGAGCTTTATGTACTGTCGGATGTCTCCCGCACTCTCGGCGGGATACAAGTCTTTCTCCAGGGCTTTCTCGAACTCCTTGGCAAGTTGCAAGGACTTGTGCTTTCGTGCAGCCACTCGAAGGCTGAGGACTGGCATTGACTGGATGAAGGCAGAGACTTGCTCTCGTATGTCGTAGTCGTATATTCCGCGCACATACCTCTGCAAAACCACTGGCAGAATATTCGACCGAGGGCTATCGTGACCACCCAAGTCAATCAACAGCTGAATGGCACGGCAGTGATAAGACGAAGCCAGTTCGTGCTGGTTTTGCTCCAAAACCAGCACTCCAACTGATGGGAACTTCTTGATGGCGTCGCTTGCCAACACAAGCTCTCTGTTGAAAGAAAGAGGGTCCTGGTAACTAGCTCCGTTCTGGAGTCTTGTCCAATGCAAGACATGGTTTTGCAGTTGAGATTCCTGTAACTGGGTTCTTTCGACGACCGACCGTGATTCACAGGCCATGACAATCTTTTCACCCTCAATCTGGGCCATAACCCCGTACAATGAACGCTGCATGGTCGGAATGGGTCGGGAGGGATCCGCACCCAAGGACAGAGAGCCGTGGCCTTGAAGCCTGATGCGCAAGCCGTCGTCGGCGAGACCGCGTATGAATGCAGCGCACACGTCGTTCAGGGTACGGTACTCTTCCGTGCTGAAAGTAGACACGGTCGAGTTGCTGATGTCCCGAGCACCCAGGTTACGAAGCAGCTTCTTGGCCGCCCCGTAATAGTTTGCCAAGGACTTCGATCCCTGTTTCAGTTGATCCAGGGAGGTCTGGTATGGACTCCTGCCATGATCGTGTTCACCGACGGGCATAGAGATCTCAATCGGAGGCTTCTCCTCGGCCGGGCTGCCGGAGTGCCTGCTCGCTGCCTCATCTTCGTCGAGTTCCTGGTCGAGGTCTTGAACGTCCTCGCCTCTCTCCCACTTTGTGCGCTCCTCCAAGAGGTCAGCGTAGAGTTTAGGGGGTGGCTTTTGGCAAACCTTAATGATGGGCACTCTAGTCTTGGTAAGAAGACGAGCTCCCAAGCCCATGTCCAAGAACACCTTCTCCACTATGCGAGGAATCTGTGACTCTGAAGAATCAGGCGGAGGCTGTGAGAAGGGAGAAAGAAGCCCGAGGTCCATATCCGAAGCCTTGGTGGCAAAGCCTGCTGCCAGGCTGCCGAAACATTGCAGCTGGACTGACATGGCAGGGAAGTCGGATCGTCCGTTGACCTCTTTCTCATACCGGTCGATGGCAACTCGGCACGCATCCTCTATCAGCAGCCGGAAGTTCTCCTTCTCCTGAATTTGAACAAACTCAATTTCCGCGTTGGCAAGAACTTGTGAGCTCAGCTGTTCCAGGAGTGCAACCTGAGCTTCGACATTGTTGTCCTGACGCAGTTGGGTTGCTGCCTGAGTATAGTACAACGAGCGGCTTTGGCCGCTGAAGTTGCCACCGTTGTTGTAGCGAGCACCAGGCTGGTTGCCAGCCAAGCCATTTTGCATACCATTTGGCTGTCTCCAGCCATGGGGGTCAGGCACAGGGGAGGCAGCAGGGTAGGGCGGTAGTTGGTGATGACGGGTATTGGGATGGGATGGACTGTCTTTGGCAAAGCCGTTGTTGACGTGAGGTTGAAAGCCCCCAGAGGCCCAGGGGGGATACTGGTTGCCAATTTGAGCTTGCTGGCGGAAGGGAGGGCCGGCTTGGTTGTGAAGCTGAGCTGAGCGGTGGTCAATAGGGACTGTCATCTGAGCCGACATTTGGCGGCGCTGTGCCTGGTTTGGGCGCTTCTTTCGCGAGTTCTGGGGCGAGGACCCGTGGATGGGCTGGGACTGGCCCATGGTGTGGATGTGCGCTGGCGCGGGCGCGGGCGCGGGCGCAGGTGCGTGGGACATGTCTTTTTTTGGAGGCAGCGCCTTCGCGGCGTTTTGCAGGTTGAGTTCTCGCAAGCGCACGTCCAGAGGCACCTCCTGTTGATGCTCAAAGTCTGCCATGATGACTGATGCTTGTTCTTCACTCGGCTGTGATGTGTGATGTGTGATGTGTGATGGTGTGGCACCTCACTGTTATGGCTTGATTGAGCGGTTGATGGAACTGGCTGGTGATGTCGAGGTTCTCCCAGATTCTTCCAGGGTGTACAGAAGGCAACAGGAGCTGGCAAGACCACCTGTGCTGGACTGGTCAAGGCATTCCTCCTCCTCCTGTTGTGACTTGAGATCTGGGAATGTGTCGTGTCGTGTCGTGTCGTGACGAGCCGAGATGACGCAACCGCAACTGCCGTCTTCCAATTGGGAGGGACGGGTGATGAATCACGGTTGCAGGTGAGATGGCGATAGGCAAGTCCAGGGAAGTCTAGGACTGGATGAACTGTCACATCAATCCTGTGCTTTTGAGTTGACCTTGGAATGCTTTACCAGCGCAATGATGCACTGGCAACTGGTGCCCGGAGCAGGGAGCAGGTCATGGGTTGTATATTGCTGGACCAGAGGATATGATTCCTTGATCCCATGGTTTTGGGTCGACTTGTGTTGCTTTTCGGGAGTTGAACTGGACTGGAATGTTTGTGCTGGTGAGCAGGTGAGAGCTGTGATACTGAAGTGGGTAGTGGGTAGTGGGTAGTGGGTGGTAGGTGGTGGTAGGCGCACAGACCCCCGATAACCCTATCCCTATAATATCCCCTCTATCCCTGTCTGTGATGCTCTGCCGCTGCCGCTGCCGCTGCCGCCCAGTGGAAGTCAATCTGGGTGAAGGTCTTTGTTCAATCCATGCTGGGCTTCCTATTGTAATGGACAACCTGCCCTTCTCCTGCAGGTGTTTGCCCTCAGGACTCCTCCTTTCAACATCCCCGCATGGAGACCTGCGCAAGAGTCAAACCTAAGTGGTGTGACAGTCAGACTGAGCTTTGCTCTCCAGACCAGCGGCACCTGCTGCTTCCTCCTTGCATTCTCTTGTCGTGTCATTCATTCAACATAGCAGCCTGGCAGGCTCACCTCCACAACCCATCATCATCCAGTCCCTCTTGCACAGTCAGTCACAGTCTTACAATTTGTCCTCGTCCTCGCCTTCAACATGAGTGCCCCACCAAACGGTCTGCCCAACGGCGGCAGGCCACCTCCAGGCGCTCCTCGACGTCGAAGGAAGCCCGCCTCTGCCAACCCCATGGTCGCCCGCAAAAGGCCTGCCCCGCCGCCGCCTCCCAAGCCTGTGACCGGCTCCAACAAATCTAAAGCCCCACCGAAGCCCCTCAATGCCAATCACAACTTCTACGGCATTACTGCTCCCAAGGTCGACGCAAAGACACAGGACCAATGGAAGGTTCGTCGCCGCCAGAATGGCGGATGGTGGGATCCCCCACCTCAGGTCGATGACTTTCGCGACATCCCCGTCTACATGACAAAGAAGGAAATCAAGGAGGGCTTGCGTCTGCACGCCCTGCGCTTCTCCAAAGCCCGAACCAGCGGCACCGTCGACATCATGGACGATACCCAGTTTCCGCGACCTGTTACCCTTCACCGCAAGGACGCCCGCGATGTGCAATTGCCTGCCGATGCAAAGGATGCAAGCGGTAGCCCCGCTCCCATGGACGATGCCGAGGCCGAGCGCATCGCCAAGATCAAGGAAGAGAAGGAGGCCCAGCGCGCTGCCGAACAGGCCCAGATTGCGCCTGCCACCAGAGAGGCACAGGCTCGGAAGCCTGCCACCAAGGAGGCGAAAATGGAGACCAAGACCTTCTACGCCAAGCGATCTGCCGAGCGCCAGAAAGAGAACAATCTGCGTTACGAGGAGTCCCTGCCGTGGGTCATCGAGGACGCCGACGGCAAGAATGTGTTTGTGAGCCAATACTTGGGTCCCCTCTCCGAGTCCATGGTGGCGCTGCAATTCGAAGGCGACAGTGTTCGCGCAGTTCCCGTGGAGAAGTTCTACAAGTTCACGCACAAGCCTCCCTTCAAGGCATACAGCATCGAGGAGGCTGAGGCGTTGATGAAAAAGCAGGTTGTTCCAGGCCGGTGGTCCATGCGGCAGAATGAGAAGGACAAGGTGAAGGAGGAAGAGAAGGCCACCAGACAGTTCCTGACAGGCAGGTCGATGGTCAAGTTGGAGAGTACCACCTTCAAATCAGCGGCGCGATCGGAGAAGCAGGAACATGACGACATAGACTTCTCGGGGGACGAGTTCCAGGACGATGACGAGAACCCTACCTTTGACCGCAACGAAGGTGACGACGAGGCCAAGGATTCCAAAGAGCGCATCCGCCGCGAACAGCTCGGTGCAAACCTCTTTGGCGAAGCCGACGAGAACGAGATCGAGGAGGAGTTGAGGCGTGAGGAGGCTGAAGAGGAGGCCAGAAAGCGCCTTGGCAAGAGCCTGACCAAGCATCTCGTCAAGCTGGAGAAGCATTATGAATACAAGGAGGACCCAGACGACTCATCTGATCTGGATGTGTCTTCATCAGTAAGCAGCCTTTTTCTCTACTGCTTCACAATTCGCTGATCAATGCCCAGTCGGATGAGGAGAATGACCCCGACAAGCAAGACGTAAAGTTGGAGAATGACAAGAACTCGCCCGATTCAAAGGGCAAGGGTCTCACTGGTCAACCGCCTGGAACCAAGGCCAAGCCTGGTGTGGATGGCAAGAAGGTCAACAACCTCAAGCGGCCTGGCTCACCCAATCTCTCCGAGATGGAGTCCAGTGGTAACGAGTCGTCGCGCAAGCGACCCAAAAAGAACGCCACGGGCTCCTTCCGAGACAGCCGCGCGACGACCCCCGTGCCTGGCTCCCAGCGTCCCAAGAAGGGTCCGGGGGCTGCCGGTGATGGCGAGGCCACAGGCGCTGAAATGTCCGATAGTGGCCAGCCCAAGAAGTTGCCGAAACTGCCTGTTGGCTCTCACAGCAAGGGCTCTCCAGCGGCCTCGCGCGCTAGCAGTCCTGCTCCAGGTTCCGGTAACTATACATCTTTTATTTTCTCTCGGCGCCTTGGATCGCGACTTTACGCATCATCATCTCAGCCTTGCTTAGTGGTTTCTTTTGGAGTTGATTGTTCCCCGCGCTTGGATCATATTCACTAAACACACACCATTTAGGATTACAACCGCCGAACCAGGCCGGTAGCCCATCCACCCCCAACTCTGCCTCGGGTGGTGCGCAAACTATCAAGCCAGAGGAGATCATAGCTGTTCTGCAAGCGCATCCTGAGGGCATGACCATCGGCCAATTGTTCAAAGCATTCTCCGGCCGTATGAATGGCTCGCAGGTAGACCGGGGCGCTTTCATCAACCTGGTCAAGCTTAACTCGAAATGGGGTCCTGATAAGCTCTTGCGAACCAAGTCACTGGAGCAGGGTGGACCTTAGGCCGTGCCGCACGAGCAAACAGGGAACGTTTTGCGACACCCGGCTTACAGAAGGAATTGAAATGCGGCTTGGCTGGGAGGCGGTCTTTGAGGAGAAGTTTTGCATTACTGCAGCACCGGAGTCATCTGGTGGCGGATGTGTTACTGGGGCTTGTTCGAGTATCACGAACACTAAACTTCAGGGACAACATGCCCTGGCTCCATTAGTCTGAAATGGTGGTCCCAAGGTAGCCCCAGCAATAGGTGTTACCTGCATCAAGTTCATTGATAATGGATCTGATGTACAAAATAACTTGCCTTGATGTCTATAGACAACGAGGATACCAAGGAAATGGCATCATAGTCGCATTTGAATGTGCTGTATTCGTGAACAGAACACGCCACGCTTGCGACTCTCCTTACTCGTCCATCTGCCACTGGTAGCTGAGGTCCTTGTTCCTTTCCCGCCTGTTGAGTGCTTTGAATCTCTCAGCCTCAAACCCATTGCCACGATCAACACCATCCCACCTATACCCGGGTTTGATGCCGTACCTATTTGGCGGACAAGCACCCTTATACACCGGCCTCCTACTCACACCGCTACTCGAAGCCGTCGCCCCACCTCCCTTCGCACCACCCCCTCCCCCAGCGGCTGTCTCAGTATCCGCCTCCGCCTCCAGGAACTTGGCCATCGGATCGTTCCACCGCAGCTGGGCCCTCAGCTCGGCGTTCATCTCGTCGTCATCCGCGCCCCGCGCCAGCGCCATCCCGCGCGCCGCGTCCAGCCGCTCGCGCCGCGCCGCGGCCTCAGCAGCCTGCACCTCGCCCCCGAGCCC